>NW_006497108.1:1880230-1910894 GCF_000471905.2 Amborella trichopoda
AATTTCAACCGAATGGAATTGGCTTATGAAATCAACAATTTCAGATATGAGAAATTTCAACAGAGTAAATAGAGAATTCGTATCGAAGAAAAACAAATCAAAGAGAGATGTTGTTCAATAAAATATAAACTCACAGGAAACAGGGACGTGTGGGTTATGAGCCTACCACCAAACTTCTGCTACTGAAGCTTTGATACCAATGTTGAGTTATTAGGGAAGAGATGGAACCCTCTCCCAGGATTACTGGTAGCATCAGTACTGGTAGCATCGTGAGACTAACGATCACAGAGTGAAGGGTCTCCCTGAACAATTGAGACGTGTGGCTTATGAGCCTACCACACTTCTGCTATTGAAGCTCTGATACTAATGTTGAATTATTAGGGAAGAGATGAACCCTCTCCCAGGATTACTGACAGCGTCAGTACTGGCAGCATCAGTACTGGCAAGGGCAGAGTGAAGGGTTTCCCAGAACAATTGAGAAGTGTTGTGTGTACCTCTCCATGGTGATGAAAGACCTAGTTATAGAGGATGGAGGAGGCCGTTCTCCAATGTTTGGCTTTCTCCTTGAAACTCTGAGAAACGTGGCCTGTAATATTGGGATGTGGTGGTTAGTAATACTAGGATATAGTGGTTATTTTCTACCTGAGACTTTCTCTCTCTAAAAAAACCTCCATCTTTTAGGATAGTCATCTAACTGACTTTCTCTCTCTAAAAAAACCTCCCTCTTTTAGTGATAAACATTAAATTATAAGAGTACTGGCAGCATCAGTACTGGCAATCGCAAAGTGAAGGTTTCCAAAACAATTGAGAACTCTCTGTGTTTTGTGTGCCTCTACATGATGATAAATGACCTAGTTAAAGAGGATGGAGGAGACCGTTCTCCAATGTTTGGTTTTCTCCTTAAAACTATGAGAAACGTGGCCTGTAATATTGGGATGTGGTGTTATTTTCTATCTGTTAGATAACGAAACTTTCTCTCTCTAAAAAACCTCCCTCTTTTAGGATAGTCATCTAACTGACTTTCTCTCTCTAAGAAAACCTCTTTCTTTTAGTGATAAGCATTAAATTATAAGAGAGAGAAATGACAGGTTTAAAAGCCTCATGGCCTCACACACGTACCAACACTCGCTGTATCTTAAAACTATAAGGAAAATTTATTCGTGAATGGTGCAAGAGCCCGCTGACTCACTACTATCCATCTCTTAGAGATCACTGCAAAAAACCCAAGGCTAAAATAGATTTCGACGATGTAAATAGAATACGAAATGCTCCATTATATGCATAAATTACAAAGGTTGGTCAACCCACTTTCTTTTTTTAAAAAAATATATCTCAGCAAAACCAAATTTTGATTTTTGTTTTTTTAAAATTTTATTAGTTTTTTCGTTAGTACGACAGTGCCTTAAAGCTTGGGGGTTCACGAAAAAACGAAAAAAAAAAAAAAAAAAGGAAATTTGGGTTGACCAAGGACAGTTTTGAAAAAAATAAAAAAAAGCGGGTTGACAGACTTTCTTTGTAATTTTCACATATAAGTAGACCATTTTGTATTTTACCTCAAATTTTAGGGTATGTATGTAAATCACTAAAAAAATCAGATTTTGGACAATGAAATTTTTTTTTTTCTGGTATTCATGATCATCTTAACCTAGATCATAAATCCCTAGAGGGCATTTGTATGATCCCAAATTTTACATGGTTTTATCATAGTATATTGCAACCATACTTCTAGAAAACTATGTTTTTGGCATTTATATGATCCCAAATTTTGCTCACACATTCTCTTCATTTGCACCCTAGATATGGTCAAACTTAGTATCATCCGACAATGAATGTCGACCGTCCGTTTGGTGAATTTCAACATTTAGGCCTTGACAAATTCAAAATCGCCTTTTTCTTTTTTAACATTGTTAATCTAATGATGATAATGCTATATAAAATTTTGTGAATAAAAAAATATTTCTGTGGTCTATATCTAATCATCTCACTAAAATGGAGGGCTTTCTAAGGCGATTTTTCGTCTTTTTTTAGAACTGTTTTTTAGAATGAAAATAGTGTACATGTAAAGATTCGCGTCAAACAAATGTTTCTAACATGATTTTTTAATGTAGTTGCATTATACTACTATTTGTATGAAATCATTGCCCATCCCTAAGTTTAGAATAAAAGTCCATTTTTAAAATAGTTTTAAGTGGGCCCGCATATGCACAATGGCTGACTCATAAAACCCCATCGACCTATAATACTTTGCTTCCCCGCTGGGTAGAGTCTCGTGCTCTAGTTTTATGGCTACATCTTAGATTTAGAGATGGCAATAGGTCAGCCACCTGGTCGGTCTGAACCAGAAAAACTCATGCTTGGGTCACAAAACTTGGCCCTAGGGCTGGGCGAGGTGGACTCGGGCCGTGCGACGTTGCCGCCCGAGCGCTCTTTTGTTAAATTCTATAAAGCCTCAGCAGGCCACCTAGTCGCTTGCCTAGGGTCAGCAATCGAGTAGCAGCCCTCCGGTAGTAGCCAGGCCCGGCTTAATTCCACTTAATGTTTTGTTAAAGGGTGAGCCTAGGCTTTAAACAATCAAATCAGAGCCTACCTTCAGATGGTGTCAAGAAATGTGGTTTCTATACTAGAAATCTTTGTGATGCTTTTAAAAATATATTTCCATATTTATTTATAAATTTAAAGCTTCAAATATAGTGTCGATCAACAGATCCATGAAAACTTGAAAATCTTAAAAATTGACGGTCCAAAAATGCATTACAAAATAAACTATTTTCAAAACTTGAAATCTATTTTTTTCTCATGTCCATGCATCGTGATGTCGAGATGATCAGTTTGAAGATATTTGAACATTAAAACAACCTCTTCTAGTAAAATTTTTGATTGTTTAGATCCTCGGCTCTATAAAAACTTTTTCCTTTGCTAAATGCACAAGCTTAACACCCTCTTTAATAAGGCTTAAGTAGGGGTGCCCGGACTAGACTTGGGACTCGCCAGGTATACTCGACACGGGTTGACTATGGGTCTAGCACTTGCACCCGGTGGGTCGGGTCCGGGTCCAACAGGACCTGACCCGTACCCAATCCTTGCCCGTAAATTTTAAGAGATAAAATACTTTACTTTAAGCCCTATTCATTTGGCTGTATTAAAGATCATATATAATTAGAACTAGTAATCACCTTTAGCTATTAAACAACAAATCACAGGGCTTGAAATCTAATAGCAGGTGATTGTGACCTTGTTGCCAATACAGGTATTGATGGCAGGCAAAACAAAAGAAAAATAGAGATTAATAATGAGGGTGACAATGGACTTGAGATCCGATGGGGCAGACCCGAGACCCAAGACCTGATGGGTATAGGTATAGGTCCAAATTTTGGACTCGACAGGTTGGGTCCGAGTTCAAAACCTGGAGTGAATCAATTCGGGTCTGAGTCTAAGTTCAGCTAGACCCGACCCGTACCCAACCCGCTGCCACCCTAATTCATAAGGTAACTTGGGATCGTTAGTAAAACAAGCTTCAACCATGTTTCCCCCTAAAAACCCATTTATAGGGTACGAAGTCGAAGTGTGTGCGAGAGAGAGACAATCTAACTGGAACTGTGAAGTTGGAGAGAGAGAGAGAGACTATTTGATTGGAACTGTGAAGCTGTAATGATCTTCTTTCAAGTCTCTCTTCCTGGAGGTGTCTAGAAGTCGAGAGAGATTCCTTGGAAACTTATCTAAGGGCAAAAAAAAAAAACAAGTAGAGAAATTCACGTACGAATCATATTGGGAGATTCAATTATAAAATGGGATCATATTTTTCTCAAATTACTGGTGGCAACCCATCATTTTTTATGGGTTTTTTTTTTTTCTAAGTTACCCCCTGTCCGATAAGGCGAACACTAGACATGTGGAGTTTATATCGTACAAAGTAAAACAATTGTCCAGTGTTTGAAATACCAGATAGCTTCCTGTTTTTTAAGTTTTTTAGTATTTGCTATCCGGTGTTAAAACTCTCTGTGTCTATGATAAAGTTAGAGAGAGAAAGATCGGGAGCTGAAGAACCAAGAAAATGAGTTTCAATTAATTCTTGAGAAATTTGCAAATGCGGCTCGGGTCAAGAGATTGGGGAACTTCTGGTCGAGAGAGAGAATGGGTAGGAAGGATTGGACTCTCTCTCATGCTCTTGGGTTTTGGAATCTCTCTTGCTTCCTGTTATTCTTTGAAGTGGATTTTGAACTCTTTTCTCTCTCGGATTGGGTTTTTGCACTCACAACTACATACCATCCATTGAATCGGGTTGTGGTAAGTGCATCATGGTTAGAGCCAAAATTTAATATAAAATTTCTCAAACATCGAAATACTCTCCCTGGTGGCATCTATTACAGCGAACCTTCTGTAATTCCATGGTTGGGCATTTCTTTTGTTATATTGATGATTAAGTCTCTGTTTCGTTGTGGTATTCGCATCCTCTAGTGGTCTATCCATGGAGTAGGAGTTTTTTTATTCTTGATTAGCAAAGCCAGTAAGATTGACGAAAGGAATAATCTCAATGTCTGCCATACTCTTTAACTACCACTTCACACCCCAGTTGAATCAAGCCATTATTGGCCATGTAACTCTAATTCTCTTTCATGTAAGCCACCCAAGTATTCTTGCATGGCTTTTCATGGCTCGCATTATCTTGCTCAGAGAAAATGGGAATTTTGTTTTAGGTCTTCTCCTCGACTGTTGGGAGAGAGAGCGTGAGAGAGAAGGCTCGAGAGAGATGGTTTGGGGGGAGAGTGAGGGAAAAGGGATGACAGAGATTACAGAGTCACCATGATTGGAGAGAGAGGGCTTGCTGATTTTAGGGATAACAGGTAATTATTTGATATGTCAAACAATAGATAACTGTTTTACTTTGCACAATATAAACTTATATATCCGGTGTTTGTATTACCGACTGGAAGTAATTTGGAAAAAAAAAAGTCACAAATGGACGTGCTGCGCATAATTTGAAACAAAAGTAATCCCATTTTATAATTGACAATTCAATATGGTTCGTACGTAAATTTATAAAATAAAAAAAAAATTTCTCACTCTAAAAACTGCCTGAGGGCTGCACAGCCTAGCGTGGCATGGACAATAAACTCTTGCGATTAAAACACAACCAACATCGATGTTACTGGACAGCTCGAAGTACAAATACATTTATAAAATATTTAATTCTACAGAGAGAATGAAGGAGCAGATTCAATTTATCCAATAGAAAATACTCTACATTTATATTGCTTCATTCTAGAGAGAGAAAAAAAATGCACCAAACGTAAATTTTTTCTGGTCAATAATTGCACTTGGGTCTTTGGAATGCATTATTTTCCTGTTCATTCTAAATTGGGAATGGACATGTACTATTCTCACAAAATCTAGTTATTTTGCCAACATGATCCATATGATTTTAAAAAGCCTATGGTTAAAAATAATGGCAATACAAATGGATGTTCCTGTTTAGTGATTACATTGGTGATCATAGATTCCTTCTTTGGGTAGTTCAGTTAGGGTTAGAAATAATGGCCAAATAATTGGATGCTTCTATGTAGTGATTGCATTTGTGACCATGGATTTCAATCTTTGGATAGTTCAGGTAGGATCAAAATTGGGATGTAGTATTGCAAATCAATCAAGCCCAAGCCCGAATTGTTTACCGTAGCTTTCGTTAGATTATAATTGATCCGACACTATGATCCCAAAATTTTACGACTAATATTTACTCTTCACCAAATTCAATTCCATATGGAAAAGGGGATGAGGTCGCGGTGGTAGCATACCCCATATTTTGGTTATATATTGTGGTTTAAATTTTCACTGACAGCTTCAAAAACCATTAACTAATTAAAAAACGAGTAGGAGCTATCATTCCTATTGAATTACCCAACAATAAAAATAAAAAAATCCATGAAAAAATGCAAAGCCTTGAACTTAAAAGAAGATCCCCAAATTAGGAATCAGGCTTGGGCATGAATGATCAGATTTTGAAGATTGTTATACTATATCTCAAGTCGGATTCTTACTGCTGAACTACCCAAAATAAATAAATAAATAAATAAATAAAGGAAAGAGAAAAATGAAATGGTCCAAATTATTTCCCGTCAACTTCGAACCATCCATTTGACGGAGAAATCTAAGAGCTACTATGCGAATTAACACAATGTGGCTTTGCAGAAAATCCTAATTTTTCTTGTCCTACCTTAAGAAATATACATAAAATCTAAACATAAATCAATATCAAAAGCATGGATTTGAAATTTAGCTGAATTATCATCTTGTGACTTGAGAAACCTGGCAAAAATGTCACCCCAGCCATTAAATTTCCAAAATAGTTTTGTAGAAGACATTGATTAGAACATAAAAGTACAATTCTTAAATCTCAAAATAGTTTTGAGTAGCTTGTTCTTGCACTTGTTCCTCACAAGCGTGGCTAATTCTTCTTACCTGCCAAACCTTTAGAATCCCATCAACACTTCCACTGCATACTTTACAACCTCGGCTGGCACGATCATTATTATTGTCATAGTCATCATCATCATCACCATCACCATCGTCATTGCGATCTAAAACTGCTACGAGGCACTTAATTGGGCCTCTATGGCCTTCTAATACACCCAAACAAATATGAAAGTTCTCTCTATCCCTATACCAAACCCTAATTGTTGAATCTGCTGAGCCACTAACTA
The DNA here is from genome assembly GCF_000471905.2 of Amborella trichopoda. The sequence goes on from NW_006497108.1 coordinate 1,886,926, forward strand.
CAAAATGACCCACACAAGCTAAACACATGACTACATGTTTGTGCCCTCTTAGAACACCACCATATTGCATTTGGCCTGAAAAAAAGGCCCTTAGCCAAAAATGGACATAGCCATCTGAGCAACCGGCATATAGGTGAGTGCCTCTGTTGCCCAAGGCCAGGACTTTCACTGGCGAGTATTTGACGAAAAGGCTCACTGCAAGGCAGTGGCGCCGCTTCTCACTATAGCTTCGTCGCCATACTTTTACGGTTGTGTCGTCTGAGCCAGTGAACACTGTGCCATCTCCACCTAAAGTGAATATAAAGAATTATTAAGCCAAATACTCAAACTGAAACAAAAACACGCACATACACACTGTTTACCGCAAAATCACACACACAATAACTTACTATGACAAAAATACGCACCACACACACAGCACACTTTTACCACAAAATAAAACTCACAACCATACACAACTTATTATGACAAAAGAACAAACACATGCACGTGCTGCTTGTTTCCCCAAAGCTCATTGAATATGATGAAACATAGGTTTTAATTAAAAAGCGTTGCTAAAGAGGAGCGACAATCTGAGCCCGATGTACTGCAGCCCAGCGTACTTTCGGGGAGACGTCTCTCCACTTCGGATACGATAATTGAGATATATAAAGTTCTAATTGACATTTTTTGTGGCATGAAATAGGGTTTTAACAGAATTTAGAGGCATCAACCAAGCTTTTTGGCATAGCTTGTGACACCCACTATGTCCTTTTCTTTTTTTTTTTTTTTTTTAAGGTAATTTAATGGGAAAAGAAAGGCCTTACCAGGTTTTTAATTAATTACTGGTTTTTTTAAACTATCAGTAGGAATAGACGTCACCATGTGCAACTGAAATATGGGGTATGTGCAACTGAAGTATGGGGTATGTGCCAACCCCTTTCCCAAACACACCCACTTTGTAGTGAGATAGGTGTCCTGGTTCTGAACCTTTGTATGATCCATTTCGTGAAATTAAAAAAACTGATGAATTTTTCTTTTTTTAACTGATAATACTAAGCTGATATGAAAACTTTTCACCAAAACTCACATACACCCACACACACATCTCACATTTGTCTATATATCTCTGTCTTATCTATATATCTCTTTCAAAAAAAAGAAAAAAGAAAAAAAACGAACCTAATGCAATGGCATTCACAGCCTCTTTATGTGCCTCAATGGTCTCAATGCACCTCAAATCCGATATCCTCCAAACCCTAACCGTCTTATCGATTGAAGCCGAATAAAGAAGATCCTCGGAAGGGTTTGCCACCAACGAAGTGATCGCCCCTAAATGTTTAGCTGAAGATGTCCTATGATCTTTATGAAAATAACTACTGAACTTCGGACCGCCTTTGCGGCTCCCGGCCGTGAAATTTTCCAGCGACTCATGCCACATCCGTATCTTCAAGTCTCTATAGGCTGCAAACACATGGCCTCTAGAGAGAGAAAGTGCTCTAACACCTGAGCAACCAGCTTTGAAGCACCCATGTATAGTGAAATCAGGTAGCTTCCATACTCTGATGGACTTGGTTTCAGTGCCTGTGCAAACAAAGCCATTAGACACGGCTAGAGAGAGAATTTGGCCATCTTTTTGCAGGAGAGAGGAGATGCACATCGTGTAAGCTCTTGCTCCTTGTTTTTTGAAGAGAAAGGGTAGTGGGTCATGGTGCTGTGTCTTAGAGGGGGAAGCTGTGCTGAAACGGGGACGAGATAGAGCAAGTTCTGAGAAAGAGGGCTCTTTGGATGAGAGGCTTCGGTAGAAGTGGTCTCCATGGGTGCTTAGAGAGAGAGTGTGAGTTTGTGATGGGTCCTCCATGAAGAGAGTCTAGAGAGAGAAAGTGGGTTTTGGGGTGTTCTTAAAATGATGAAACCGTGAAATATAGGTGGGTTTTATAGGAGAGAAATAGGGTAAGTGACAGAAAGGAAGTTATTATTTGCAACGAGTTTCCCGCCTGCTTGTCTTAACGTACCAGAGCAAACAAGCATTTTAAAAAAGGATCTAACATCTCTGCCACAAACGATTGAGCTGTTTGCTTCTCTCTTTCTCTCTCTCTCTCTACATGGCTTTCTTTCTCATGAAGTCTCCCACTTCCCCTCTTCTCTCTCCCATCTAACACCTATGCCACAATTGAATGGAGTATCTCTAGCCTCTGCCACAATTGAATGATCTCTCTCGCTCTCTCTCTCATGAATACACACACGCTCTCTCTCTCTACACGTTCCACAGTTGATCGAACTATATGACACTCTCTCTCATGAACATCCTCTCTCTCTCTCTCTCTCTCTCTCTCTCTCTCTCTCTCTCTCTGTATAGATTCCCAACCTAGTACTGTGCCACTGTTTTTTTGTGTTTCCTCATTGCGCCTTTTGAGGCCTGACCCCTAAATGCCTAATTCAGTATATGCCCTAACTCTATATTATGTTTAGGGAAAGTTATATTTATGGGTGCGGTTTGTACAGAGCCTAGGCTCTAAACAATCAAATTAGAGCCTACCTTTAACTGATGTTCAGAAATGTGGTTTAAATATTAAAAATCCTTTGTATAGCCTTAAAATATATTTTCATCCTTATTTATAATGTTTAAAGCTATAAAAATAGTATAGATATCTGTGAAAACTTGAAAATCTTGAGAATTGACGGCCCAAAAATGTGTTGCAAAATACACTATTTCCAAAACTTGAAGTCTATTTTTTTTTTTCTCATGTTCATGCATCTTGATGTCGAGATAATTAATTTGAGAATATTTAAGCATCAAAACAATCTACTCTAGTGAAATTTCTGAGGTAGGCTCTAATTTGATTGTTTAAAGCCTTGGCTTACTATAAACTTTTCCCTATCTATTTATTGCCCCTGAATCATGATTCTTTCCCAATATTTTTCAATCACATAGCTAACATAATTACTAGTTTTTTTCAGCCACTCCCAAGGAAGAAAACAGCTTTATTTCGGATAAAAATACCCCTTTTGTATAAACCCATGACTCCCTCTCTAAAAATTTGAGAGAGTTTCTCTATCTTGAAATTTTAGGAATGTTTCTTTTGGTAAAACTTTAAATTTAATAGAGTTTCTCTCTCTAAAATTTTTAAAATAATTTCTTTCTCTAAAATGTTTTCGATAGTTTGCCTCTAAAAAATATAGATAGTTTGTCTCTCTTAAAACTTGAAATTTGAGATAATTTATCTCTCACAAATTTGACATAGTTCCTCGATCTAAAGTGTCAAATTTCATATTTATAGAAAAATAATCGGGGTTCTTTTTCATGGGGGTATTTTTATAAAAAAAATAAACCTATTTTCCTCCTTAGAGACCGCTACAAAAAATAAACAGTAGTTGTGTTAGTAGTTTGATTTAAAGATTAATGGAAGGGGAATTATGCCTAAAAATTGTGGTCTAGGTGGCATAAATAATTTCCCCTTACATTTATCCCAACTATTTGGGTTGGCTATAAGAATGCGGATTTGCTATTATACTCTATCAAGAACCATACATTCAGCGAGTCCATAAGTCCCCATATTTTTCTCAATACTTCTAACTATGTCTTTTTTACTTTCCCCTTATACTTTTTAGCCTTCTATTAGAACCAACCCGCACCTCCAAATAGGTGTTGTACTGGGTCTGCAGTGCATATGGCCAGCCCACCCAAGTTTTGTTTCTCTCATCTTATCACATATTGAAGCCACACCTACGTTCTCACTAATGTATTTATTTCGAATTATATCCTTTCTTTTCTTGCCACTCATCCATCTCAACATCTTCATCTCAGCTACACTCATCATATGAGTATGTTATTTCTTGACCACCCAACATTCTACCCCATAAAGCAAAGCTGGTCTCACATCTATCCTATCGAATTTTCCCTTTAGCTTCATTGGATAAGGCAATCACATAAAACTTTAGTTGCATATCTCGACTTTGCTCACACAGCTCTAATTCTATACGCGACATCTTCCTCAATCTCTCCATTATCATGGATTACAGACTAAAGATATCAAAAGTAAGTTTTTTTTGGTAATTATTGGCTGTCAATCTTAACTACTTCCTCACATTTATAACTAAACTTGTATTTCATAGACATTGTTATAATCCGACTAATTTTAAAACCTTTATAATCTAGAGCATCCCTCCAAAGTTCTAACTTTATATTGACACGGATTCGAGTCACATGGAATAAAATTGTGTTGTCTGTGAATAACATACATCATGGCACATCATCTTGTAGGTGCCTAGTTAAGTCATCCATAACTAAGACAAAGAGGTATTGACTTTTTTTAAATCAATAAAGACTATGTAGAGGTCTTTTAACTTCATCTTAAACTTCTCAATAAGTTACCTAAGTAGAAAATTAACCCCAACTGTTGACCTCCCTAGCATAAACTTGAATTAGTTTTCTGATACATTTGTTTTATGATTTAGGTGTTGCTCAATCGCTAGTTGTTCAATCATTCTCTCCTGTAGCTTCATAGTGTGGCATATAAGGTTGATCTATTGGTAGTTCGCACAACTCTGTATGTCTCTTTTTTATTTGTAAATAGGTAACATAGTGATTTTCCTCTATTCATCTGATATTTTCTTTGTTCTCAACACTTTGTTGAACAACTCGGTTAGCAAGTCATTGCCGATCTCCCCCGTGCACTTTCAAAGCTCTATTGGGATACCATCTGATCTTAAAACCTTTCCTATTTGCATCACTTTCAAGATTTCTTTTACTTTTGATATCCTAATCCTATGAATGTATCTATGACATTCGCCCTTATTTATGCTAACAGTTCCTTCTATCGCTTTGTTCACAGTGTGTTCGTTATTTAATAATTTTTAAAAATAAACTCTAGATTTTGTTGACGTCATCATCATTCACCAAGACCCTTTGATCCGCGCTCTTAGTGTATTGAATATAGTTTAGATTTTTACACTTTTTCTTTCTCATTTTTGTTAATTTGAAGGCATCTTATTCAATTTTTCTTGTATCCAGTTTACTGTATAGATTATCATATACCTTAAGTTTAGCTTTACGTACTGTTTTGTTTAGCTTTTTTTTGAATATTTCCATATCCTTCAAAGTTTTGATCATATTTATTACATTGCTAGGGCTCATAACACTATTGTTTTTCGTTAATAGCATTCTGACGTCATCACTCTACCACCAAGTTTTCTCAAAATTTCTTTTCTCTCTTATTTCTCCTAAAAGATCTTTTGTCACTCTCTTAATATAACCATTTATCTCATTCTGCATAACATTGACCTCATGTTACGAGTTTCATTTTTTTTTTCTTTAACTAATTTAACCCTAATAAGTAAATTTTTTTATTTTTAAAATTTCAGCACCTAGTTATTTTCCGCTTAGTTATTTCACATATTCTCTTCCATCTCTTTATGTATGTATATAACCAGGAGCTTATATTGTGTTACTAAACTGTCTCTTGGGATAATCTTATTGTCGTGGCAGTTAATATAAAACTCATTTGTCGAAAGATTGAGGGAGAAAGATATTTGTTTTTTTGGACGAATAATCACTTTTTTGAGAACTGAAGCTCTGACGCCGTTCCTTTCAAGTGCACGCAATAAAGAGCAATACAATTACCTTTTTTTTTTCAAGAGAAAAAGTAATTGTAGTGATTTGCATCCAACATGCTAATGACAGATTGAACCAACGATATTTTTCCAATTTTTAAGCGAATAAGCAGTTCGGAACCTCAAATTTTGAAATGCTTGATTTGCAAAAAGTACTCTAGCTTGGAACTTGGAATTTTGAACTGCAAATTTGGGGATCTAACTATAGATAAAAAAAAATAAACCTCAGCCCAAGGGGAATTTTGGAAAAAAAAGAAAGAAGGAAAAGTATAAAAAATAAAACATTTTTTGGGTATACCTTAATTTGGTGTATAAATTCCAAATAGACACAAAAATGTGAAATATATCTAGCAGCATCAATTTTCTCAAAACCCTTTCCACTAACCCCCTTTAACCCATTGAACCCATTTTGTTATATGTTCCCGTACCAAACAACTTTCAAAATGGCACATGATCTCTTTTTTAATCTCCTTTTCCTCTTTTCCCTTTCTGTCATCCCCTCTCTCTCATTCTCCTCATTTCCTCTCTCTCTCTCTCTCTTTTTCCTCATTTCCGCCTTTTTTTTTTTGTTAAGACATTAGTGCAAATTACGAAAAATAGAGTGGGATTGGTTCATTGGTTTTGTAAGACAACCGGCTAACTCCAAGGGGGATCAGCGGACCGGCCAGGTTCTAATATTCAGGTAAAATTGGACCGCCGGTCCCTACAATTTCCACCAGGGTTTAAAAAAACGCCGAGTCGAGCCGAACTCGCTCGGTTCGACTCGGGAATCGTCACATAACAAGCCAGTTCCACACATGAAACAACCGGCTACCTCCAAGGGGGATCAGCGGACCTGCCAGGTTCTAATATTTAGGTAAAACTGGACAGCCGGCCCCTACAATTTCCACCAGGGTTTAAAAAAAAGTCGAGTCGAGCCGAACTCATTTGGTTCAACTCGGGAATCGCCACATAACGAGCCGGTTCCACACATAAAACAGGAACCGCCCGTGTCTAGAGAGAACCGGGCGGTTTTAAACGATTTTAAATCGTAAACTGCCCGATGACATCATCAACCGGCGATTCTGACGTCACCAAACATCACCACTCCGACACGTACGACAAAATCACGCGCCACATATCACGTGTGAGGTTGCTCCAATATTTTCGCGTGCATGCTTTATTTCATATTACATAGGTGTTTATATAGCAAAGTTGAATACCTATCATTCGATATAGAATAATTCCCAAACATCATTAAATGAAAACGAAATGTAAATATATTCTATTATTCAGCAATTTATAATCACATGCGGCGAGGTGGTGTGATGGTTATGACCTCTGCTATGTCCTTTGACCTCCCAAGGTCGAATCCCCTTGGGCGCTATACTTTTGTTGTATATAGTGATATAAATATTTTTGTAAATAATATAAAAGGCATAAAAAATGAAAAATAAAAAAGTTAATTTTTTGTATAGCAGTTAATTTTTGTTGTATATAGTGGTATAATTAATTTTGTAAATAATATGAAAGGCATAAAAAATAAAAAATAAAATCATGTAATGTACGCATTTTATTAATTTTTACATTGATAACCAAATCTTTTATTTTATTTATTATTTTTTACATTATAAATCATGTAATGTACTATTTTTCTTACAATTGTCAATAATACATTTTAAATTAGATAATATTATAAAATATTTTTAATTTGTTATTGTTTGTCAAATAAAATAATTATAAAATATAAACTAATAATTATAATTTCAGTATATATCATTTTAATTAGTTAGGATGTAATAATTTTAGGTTATAGTTAATTAGGTTGTAATAATTTTGGTTTTTTTAGCGGATTAGGGTCTTTCGCCAAAACGTGATTTTCATGACCATTCTTTCATTGATTTAGTCTACTCTTTATAATAGTCCATGTATAATTATATATTTTATCCATGATAATTCTATGATATTTCTTTTATGTGATGCAAATTTAATGGTTAACATAAGTTTATATAGGGAAAAAGCATCTCAATATTCACAAATTGATGAAAAAAATGAAAGTTAATAATGTAGTACCCTAATTTCTTATTGGATTCCTAAAAGATAATATTCAAAACGAATTTTAATAGTTTTTTTGGAATTTTTTTAAAGCTTAATCCGATTAATTCAGCAGATTTTCAATCCGGATCGTCGATTCGCCGATTCGAATGGGTTTTTGATATACTCGATCCAGATCACCGATCCGCTTTTTAAACCACTGATTTCCACTATTGATCGGCCAATTCCAATCTAGTTCGCGTTTTTTAAAACTAACAATAAACAACAAATATAGTTAAAAACCTTTTTATACGGATATTTGGACCATTATTTTTGAAAATTTTAAAGATCCGTGGGCACGTGATCCCATGATCGTTTGAATAAGCATAACTACTCCACCTTTCCTTTTTTGTGAATTTTCAGAAATTTATTTTCTGATAAACGTCCATAAAGCACACGTCACGTCAGCAATTACACACGCTGCACACTCTTTTCTTTTTCAAAAGAAACACCAAAAAGATGGAAAATAGCATTTAAAGCAGGATAGTTTTGGAGAAAATATTTTACTCGACCCCTGGCGACTCAGAGCTAGAGTAAGGCATTTCAATCACTCTCGGTTCTTGTGGGGATTAGTTTGGCCAACCTTATTTTTTGTGATCCAGCAAAAAAAAATTGAAAATACGACCCTATGATTTGGGTGAGTAAATCAAGTCAATGGAGAACTTGAGCAGCTAAACACCGATACTTTTTGCAAGCAGCACCATTGTCGTCCGATTTCACTTTTGATAGCTTAGAGTACTATCAATTTTCTATCCAAATTATGCGTAAATTCATTGCTCACTGTATATGGCCCAGTGTTATCAAATTCGTTTCGTTTCTGCCAAAGAGATCGAAGCCTTTGGATTTTAGGCGTAAATCGAAGAGAAGTGAAGCATATGGTGCTGCCACTTCAGTCAGATTCAGGCTGCTTTGGTCAGGTTCGAGTCATATTCGGGTATGCTTCGGCCAGAAAAGAAATAACTATATAAAAGTAATTTTTTATTCTTCTATTTTTTATTTTTTTATGTTTTAATTTTTTCCATTATTTGTATATTTTATATATAAATAATTCATTTATTTTTACTAAATTAATAAAAAAAAAAGTCCAAAATCTTCCTTTTAATAAACCGAAGTACTGAATTGCTTCATTTTTCTCAACAAACCAAAAAAGACTCTCGAAACAAATCTAAACAAAATTGATATGTTCATTGCTACTAATGCTAATATATTAGTAAGAAAAACAATTCTTAACTCGTTCTCTCGGAAAAATTAAAAAAAGGACTAACAAATAGGTCATACAAAATATGGGCCTCGTAGAATCATTGAGGAAAAGCATTTGAACTTCGCTTCAAAACATGGCTTGATGAAACGCACGTGCGTGTGATCTCGTGTCAAGTACTAAAAACATTAATTTTTATGGCGAGTGTGACCTCGATAGTCAGGGTGACGTCTAGGTTTTTTTTTTACAATAAAAAATTAGATTGTGCGTGGGAGAATGCGACATCAAGGGCTTTATTCTCATCAAGTCAACATTAAAAAAAAAAAAAGAAATAACTTTTATATAAAACAAATAAAAATTTTAGTATTTTAGTTCACATTAGAAGTAACCATATAATATACTATGATTATCTTGTGGCTCAAAGGAAGTTATATGGAGTTACATGGAAGGAAGCTTCGTCTTAAATTTTGTGTCCCTAAACGTATAGGTCTCACACTCCAAAAATTGGCCCTTCTATATGCAATACTGGTGCATGACTTTAATGCATATTCATTTCGCCCATTTAAGGTTCCTCCCTAGGTTAAGTTGCATCCCCAAAATTTGAAGTCCTAAGTACAATCCATGCGAGGGTTTTACCTCATGGAGCATATTATCTCCTCATATAATAATGAAAATCACAAAAGATATGCAAAAGAAAAAATAAAATAGCGTTTGACGAATTGCAATGCCACGTCTTAAACTCAATTCTTGGTACGGGCCTTCTCTCCACTTCCTCATCCAAAAAAAATTAAAAAATGATTTAACGGGTGGGTTTTGTATAGGCACGAACCTTAAAGTAAGGCACACCTCTAAACCCTACTGAAAGACGCTGTTCCGGTATGGAAAATTCATGCAATGTACTAAAAAAATATTCTTACCACTAATTATAAAATTCAAATCTCCAAAAATGATGTGAATCTAGCATATCTATTTATACTTGAAATTTTTGATAATAGATTGTTCAAAAAATAGATGCATTATTTCCGAGACTTTGAGATTCTTTTCGCCTTTTTTTTATTTTTTATATATCAATCATATTTGTACATTTCAAAGCTCAAATGATCTTTGGGTGTGGTTTTCCAGCGTCCAAGCAACTTTCTTGGTCCATTTTGGAGAGGCGCCTTAATCTATACTGTGAAGTTGACGCCTTATTATATAAACGTTTTCCTTTCCTGTATTTTAGTTATATAGTTTTAAAATTTTCAACGCACATGCCAGTAGTCATCTGAACCGCCATAAATACCCCTGTTTCTCCTTTGATTTAAAGTTTTTTCAACTTTAAAGTATTTATTTTCTTTTTCCCAAGTGGCAGTCAGAACAACCCTTTTCTATCTTTCTAATGGAAAATAAGTTGCACGTGTCAGTTAAAACTCCCATGCTTGCAAGATCAAGTTAAAAAAATAATTTGAAACCTAGTAATTTTCGATATGGATCGTCGATCCCAATGAGAATCAGTTCGGGCCGAACTGGTTTTGTGATGGTATGGGGCCCAACCATATTCCTTTAGAACACCTAATATAATTTTTGTTATTTTTTTAAATTTATTTAATATTTTTTTAAATAATATTTAAATCTAATATTTAAATATATGGGTGAGCAATCCGCCCCACCAATCCAAGTTTAAAAACAGCATTTCAAAATATCTTTTAGAGAGAAAGAGACATAAAGCATAGATTATGCACCTTAGAAAAATCGGGTGATCTAACAGCTAACAGCCCGATTAGATTGGAACCAGCCCGTAATTTAATAAAAATTCAAAAAAATGTATCTAAATTTTCAAAAATAAAAAAATTGATTTATAATGTATTTTTAAATATTATTTACATTATCGTAAAGATTAAAAATTGTTTTTGTCACTAATACTCACTTTAATTCAAAAATCGATTCATTAAAATCTATTTTTTCATTAATTTTCAACTTCATTTTAATGTGTTTTGTTTTAATCATTATTTATATGCTTTCCACATTTTAGTAGATTTTTTTTCTTTGCATCATTTTTATTTTTTCAATACTTTTTTTACCGCCCGGGACTTGTCCAATTAGAATGGTTGAATTGACCGGTTTACCAGTCAGGTCGGTCAAACAGTTTCTGAGCCCATGCCCGATTAACTGTTCTGATTCGATTTTGCAAACACTAGTTGAAATTATACAAAATTTTGAACTGAAGTTTCGGCTAAACATGAACCCTCTAGGGGGTCGATTACGTTGGAGCCATACTCGATAGCTAGTTTTGCTTTTGGTTGTAATTTTGCATTTGTCAAAATTCAAATGTGGTCCCTTTTACAAAATTCATTTTAATTTGATATAGGAAAAATCTATATAATATGTTATCCTTTTTTTTTTCTTTTGACGAATATTATCTTCATTTATTGATAAGTTATACTAATGAGATTACACCATTAGACCCAATAAGTGAGGGTAAAGATGCCCCACCCTTGGCAAGATAATCAACCAACGCATTGTTCCCCCTATAGATATGCAAAAAAGAAATAGTAAGAGGTTTCATCAAATCCAAAACCTACAACAAAATTGACCTAAGTTTCCTGGTACCTTCTGCTCTCTGTTGCACCACCTAATGACATTTACAACAAAATTGACCTAAGTTTCCCGGTACCTTTTGCTCTTTGTTGCACCACCTAATGACATTTAAAGAGCCACCTTCAACTACACAACAAGAACCCAAATTTTTAGTAATAAAGAACTTCAAACCATGAAGAAGAACAAGAAATTGGGCGTGATTCAGTAGTCACACCTAAAGGTCCAGCATATGAAAACATAACATCCCAATCCCAATTTCTCACTACCCCTCCTAAACCAACCATATCAAGGTTTTCTAAAGAGCTTCCATCAAAATTTACTATGTAGGCTCCCTCCAACAGTGGAATCGAAATATATCTTGGCTTGCTCTTGACAATACCCAAATGGAACAATCATGAAGATCAATCCTTAAATCCACTTCCAAAATACCTCGACCCACTTTAGTAATTGACAACCAACATAAAAAAAAGTGTATAATCTTATTAATTACCTTATAAAAAGATAGACCATCCCCATCAAAAGCTCCGCTATTCATCGCTTTTCATACTTCCCACATCACCACTCCTTAAACAATTTGCCATATAACTTTCCCTTGTCTGTGGCAAGTGTGGAAGAGTGATGTTGATAATAATCCCCAACACATTTTGAGGCAATGACAGCCTTAACCCCACATGCGAGAAGAACCAAGACCAAATTCCAATGACAAAAGAATAATACAAAAAATAATTGGGCCCTTAATTCACCATCTTCCTTACACATAAGGCAGATATTTGGAAGAATTCTCCCTCTCTTAATCAAATTATCAATAGCAATAATCTTATCATGAACAGTCAGCCACACAAAAGCTTGAACTTTGTGTGGGATCGACCATTTCCAAATTTATACAAATTCTAACATGTTATACTTATACTATAGAAATAAGGTATACTGAAAAAATCCACCCTATAAGGTTGTTTTGACGTCGAAAAACCTTACAATTGATTATCTCAACCTCAAGATGTATGGATACAAAAAAAAAAAATTTAAATTCTAGAAGTAGTGCATCTAGCAACACATTATCTAGTTCGTTCATTTTCAAAATTTTCAAGTGTTTATATATTTGCTCGGAGCTACATTATTTTGGAGTTTTAAATTTTATAATTAGGGATAAAAATAAATTTTCAAGCTTTTGTAAGTATTCCCAACACATGAACTGCATATATTTGTGCCTTACTTTAATTTTTTAAGGTTGATACCTTATACAAATCGCACCCATTTGATATACGCTCTTGATAACTTTAGATGTATTTTTCATTTTAAATCCTTGATATTGTAGCTCAAAAAAGTGCAAGTTTGACAATTTATTAAACATTAAATTAACGGTTGTAAAACAATGCTAAATTTTATATTTTGGGGGATTCAAAATCCTTATTTTTTTAGATTGGTGGTTGAGATTATCGACCTGTAAAATTTTACGTTGAAGTCCATGGAGTTTTTAAGGAAACTGCATTTGGCAGTAACTCAAGCCACCCGTGCTATATCCGATTTAGAGTTGGGTGTGATTTTCTACCCGAAATCATCGGATGTAATTTTTACCTTACTGGAAAACATTGATCCAGATTGGAATCATTGAATTGGATTGGTTTGAGAACATGACTTAGTCTTTTACCGAACTGACAATCGGCCTGAGTTGGAGGGAATAGCCGATCTTGTAGGAGAGTGAGTGAGTTAAATCAGAAGCATTGACAATCTAGATCAGAGAATCATGCAATTCTATCAAAAGCATCAATCTTATCAAAAGTATATAACACTGTAGTTTTAAAAGCCAATACAACTGAACACATCCATATGATTAGTATTTTATAACTAAAAAATTATACTTCCTAATATTTATTATAGAATTTTTTTGAGGAAAAGTTTATATAAAGTTCTTTTTTGATAAGTAAAAAAAAAGAGAAGTCAGTGACCTTTTTGATGAGAATGAAGTCAGAGACATCATCATAAACATTTATATAAGGTTGCAACCATAAAATGTAGAATTAAGGTGTACGACAAAAATCCATCCAAAATAGTTGTTTTAAAGTTGGAAAGCCCTCTAATTGATCATCTCGATATTGAAATGTATGAATATGAAGAAAAAAATATTTTGAGTCCCAGAACTAGTGCATCTTGCAACAAATTTTCTGGACCGTCCATTTTTAAGAATTTTTATATGTATGTAAATCTACTTGATTTGAACCATTTTTTGAGTTTAAAATCTTATAATTAGATATATATAAAATAAAAAAAGTTTCAATACTTCCCCTACAACATAGAAGATATAAACTTCTCCCTATCCAGCCATCCAATTTAGATCAAGTGAGCCATTAACCGTTTGATCTAGATCTGATGCCTCAAAGTATTTATTTTTAGTTTTTTCTACAAATTGTATGAAAATGAAATTTGGTATGTGTCATCTTCTCCATGGGTCGCACCTAGAAAAAATATTAATTTTTTTGATAAAATATAATAACTAAAATGCCCCTTGAGAATTTCAGGGGTATTTTCGTTATTTTATTTTATTGGGGATATTTTTAAAAGTGCAAATTTAAGAGAGGAGTGGAGCCCAAAATTTAGTACCAAAATAGTTTATAGAAAAAATTTAAAATAAAATAGTGCAGAAACGTCACATTGTGATTGGGGCCATCTCAAAATGGACAGTTGGATATAGTGAAATATACAACTTTATGCAGTAGGAGAAGCATAGAAAGCTTGTCTATTTTAAAATATATAACCAGTATATAATATAGTGGATTGGGTGGACCTGGCATGACATTGTTCAACATAGGCCAAACTTGAATACCATCCGATTCAAGACAAGCAGATCCAGACCTGACCCACCAGGTCGAGTCTAGAGCCTGGCCCTAGTCGGTCGACCCACCAGTTTATCACACCTAATAAAATTATGCAATATCTTTTTCGTAGTCATCAATAAAATTTCTGAATATTTATCAAAAAAATAAAATAAAATAATGTCGGACGAGGTCATTCATCTCCATGTGAAATTCAATGTGCCCTGCAGGGAGTTTGAATTTATGTTGCACACTTTCTTCTTACAATGTTGACCTCTCTTGTTATATACACTTTCATACTCATCCAATCCGAGAAGCATTCATTCTTTCACTCTTACTTATTTAATGGGATATTAATGAAAATAACTCGAGAATATCCAAAATAATTACCAAGAAGTACTAGCAAAATTATTGGTATTCCTTTTTTTTGTGCTTGATAGTAAAATTAACAGCCTTTTTGTCCTATGGTCCGTTATGGTTGTGTTTTTTAATGATCTAAAAATCAGGACGCTAAAATGCAGCCAACCTACCAGTAATAAATAGATTTAAGTTTTTGGTTAGGTGAAAATAGAAATGAATAAATTAAGAGGGTAGATTGGAGGTGATAACTTGTGTTTTTTGATCTTTTTTAAGAGAGAGTTCAATGCACGGTGCGAGGTCCATGGGATTGAAAGGACAATGGGCTACCTTACATCATTTTGAGTACCAAGTGAAGCTATAAGGCCTTTTCTCTGACATCCGTGGACATGTCTCTCTTAGCTATTACATCTTCATCAGCTACCACATCTTCATAAGGTTGTTTAAAATTCATGCTACTATTTTAATTTTAATTTTAACTTTTTTTTTATAAATCAGATTAAGATGAAATTTTGTGTGTGTATATACCTAACACTATGCGCATCATATAAAAATATAAAATAATTACTTTCAATAATTTAAAATGACCAAATTGCCTCCCATCATTGTTAAGAAGTATTTCGGCTATTTTATAATTTAGGAAATATTTTTTATATATATTTTTATTGTGCACCCTATTTTTTATTATACATATCCAAAATTTCATTACGATATGTTTTTTAGAAAAAAAAAATTAAAATTGAGATAGTGATATGAAATTTCAATTACTCGATGAAGATCTAACGGCTTGGAGTTAGTAGCTTATACCATTCATTATAGCTAGTGGCTGTAGAAAATAATTTTACAATATATATATATATATATATATATATATATATGTGTGTGTGTGTGTGTGTGTGTGTGTGTGTGTGTGTGTGTGTGTGTGAAAATGTTTTGATGACACTGCAGTCTTATTAAAACAAGTAAAGCCTCGCCTCAAAACCCACTAAAAAATTGCATTTCTAGCATCAACAAAACCTTCAAATTTATCATCTCAGCCTTAAACATTATGTTTGTAAAATAAAAGTTTAGATTTCAAGTCCTAAAAATAGTGTATATTATAACACGTTATCTAGACCGTCCATTTTGCCCTTAAAATATGTGTTCATAAATCCATAAGCTCTGTAACATTTTTTAGCTTCAAATTTCATAATCAGTATTAAAAATTGATTTAAAGTCATCATGGAGACTCTACTGGAGCTATAGTGTTTTTCTATGCAAGAGCAAGCGGTGTCTTAACCATCAATGAAGCAAAAATGGAGGCTCTTGAAAGAGGATTGCAGCTGGTGGTCCAAAGAAGAGTGCAAGGCCGTTGTATAATTGAAGGGAATTCGTTAAATGTTGTTAATTGGTGTTCCCATGTGTGGCGGCCTTCTTGGCGATTGAGAAGGCAGTGGATGAGAATTTTGGACCTTCCTTCTTGGCGATTGAGAAGGCAGTGGATGAGAATTTTGGACCTTTATGAGAGTCTGCAAGTCTTTTTATGCATTGGTTTCTAATTTTCTTCTTCCTAAATATATTGTACTCATTCTCTGATAAATAAAAGATAGTAATTTTGTCGAAAAAAAAAAGCATCCTGAACGAGGATTCGAGGTGAGGATTTACTCTATATATATATATATATATATATCATGTCATTATAATATAATGAAACCACACTTCTAGAAAACCACATTTGTAGTATTTGTATGACTTAAAATTTTACACACACACACTCTCTTCATCTAAATACTCAATCTCAAAAAAAAAGAAAAATAAATTGCATCCTATATATAGTCAAAGTGAGTCTCTTACAACAATGAATCTAGACTGTCCATTTGGTTAATTTCACAATCTAGGCCTTTATGAATTCAAAATCATTTTTTTCTTTTTTAACGTTGTTGATCTAATGACAATAAAGTTATTTAAAAGATTTAAAAAAGATCCTTCTAAGGCCTAGATCTAAGTATCTCACCAAAATAGGCGGCCAATGTTAATTGGGCTAAAAAAAACATTATAGGTTGGATTTTCAATTTTTTTTTTTTTTTTTTTGTGATTGTTCATTAGAATGAAAAGAGTGTACGAAGATTGTTTTAAAATATTCTTTCATTATTGTTTCATGAAATCACTCCTCATACAATTAGAGATTTCTCTACATCTCTCTAGTTATTGTCCTCCAACATTGAATTGGTTATTAAGATGGCCCAATCACAATACCCTGTCTCTACATTATAGTAACAATTTCATTGGGGCAAGCTTTCTATAGCAACGATATTGAGATAACCTCCAACATTGTTTCATTATATTACTATAGTAACAATTTTACGGGGGTAAGCTTTTTATGTTTGCCCTACACCATAAAACTTATATATTTCTCTTTATCCAACCGTCCATTTTGAATGGATGACTGTGATGGCCATAATTACCATGTCACATCTCTACACTATGTTATTTTTAATTAAATTTTAAAAACATTTTCATACCAAATTTTGGATGTCCACTCCTCTCTTAAACTCGCACTTGTAAAAAATATCAAACAAATATTTCCAATAAAATAAAATTATAAAAATACCTTGAAATTTTCAAGGGGTATTTTAATCATTATATTTTATCAATAAATTATTTTTAATATTTTTCTTTTAGTTGCGCCCCATTGAGAAGATGGCATGTATGGAAGTTCATATTTATGCAATTTGTAGAAAAATCTAAAAATAAAATATCTGAGGCGTCTGATCTAGATCAAACAGTGAGTGGCTCACTTGATCTAAATTGAACGGCTGGATGAGATAAGTATACATCTTCTATGCTGCACGGGAAGTATAGAAACCTTTCCCATTTGACCAGGCAAGAGTAAGAAAGTTATTTAATATGAAAATGCAAAAAGAAAGTTATTTAATATGAAAATGAAAATTTCTCGAACTCTAAAAAGGAGTGTGTGTGTGGAGGGGGGGTATGTTACTTAGGATATGAGTGGCAACATCTGATAGAGTTACGTGTTTAAAAAACCAATATCAAATTATATCTTTATGACATTCTATATATATGCATTATTGAAGTGGGATATTAAGTATTATTAGAATATTTTATATTTGATTTTAACATAAATAGTTTTTATAATTGTCTAAATGTCAAACATTAGTGTCGTATCCTTATAGTGTGACACGTGCCCAAAACCTGTGTGTGCATGTTACTGGGATAGGGGGTTTATGACTAGGCATTTATCAAATTTACAGGTGAGGTGAGACATTAAGTTTCAATGTGAACCCCGTACAATATTAATATAAATAATAAAGTAATCAAGTTGTTGAATAATGTATGTGATGTTTCACCCTTGGATGCCTTGGAAGCCAATTCATAATGCATAAATGGCATGGAGCAGACAGACAAATGGAATGGCTTGGAGTAAGGGAAGAGAATAAACAAATGTCTATGCTCCATTTCAACAGTTGTTCATAGCCATTAATCTTGGCTTGGAGTTCATCAAAGCAGCCCCCACCATTAAGCCCAATTGCTCCACTAAAATAACCCTAGGTGGGGCACACTTATATGGATATAGAGGCCTCTCTACACCCAATGGGAGCCTCATTCAAGTCTTTCTTATTTTTTCTTATTATTTTGTTGTATTATTGGTCAGGGCTCACACATTAATGGCTCTTCTTACTGGTTTGGCCGTGGCTTTTGGGGGGAGATCTAAGATTGGTTTGTGTTGGAGAAATTATAAGAATCATGGGTTAGGGCTAAAAAGAGAACCCATTATTCATGGCAGGCAAGAGCAATGGGAACTAAACCCTAGATTTGTGACTCAATTCAAGAGGGCCAATATGAAGGGGTCTAGGGGTCCAACCATTTTGGCGATGAAGGAACCTATGGCTATTGGTAAGGAAACAAGTTTTATAGGGTCATGGTTAAAGATGAAAAAAAAAAACAAGTTTTATGGGTTCATGGTTAAAGTTAAAAAAAAAAAACAAGTTTTATGGCTGATGTAATTTTCATATCCTTCTTTATTCTTTATTGATTTTGTGAATATTTGGCCTCTTGGTTGCATGGAAGATCCACTAGGTTACCACACAAAAGCTTCTCATAGTTTAAAAGTCATGTGTTTCTTTTTGTGATTTTGAATTATGGGTTGTGGGTTTTTTGCTCATTAAATTTAGAATGCTTTTTGCTTATTATTCGTGGGACAATATTTTTGTCATAATTTTAGTTGGGCCATAAATATGCCTATCGTCCATTCACTGCCTCGAGTTAAACCCTATCTCAAAGTGTTTTAGTACCCCCATTTTTGGGAGGTGACCTTTTTTAAATAAATAAATAATAATAATAATAGTAATAGTAATAGTAATAATAATTATAATAATAATAATAATAATAATAATAAATCGTACATCTTATTCTCAAAGGAGTAAGCGTACATCTTAGTCCCGCTGGAGCACTCTATGGCGAGTTGGATTATCTTCAAGCCTGCCATAACTTATGCCTCCTGTCTCGCATGGGTAGCAAAGCCTGCCCAACATTAACGTTACTACCATTTGAAATCAAAATCTCAAAAAAAGAAGGCTAAATTAGCATTTTTTGGAAAAACTATCACTTGCCAAAAAAGAGAAGCATGGAAACCACCATTTAGAATTTAAATTCAAAAGAAATTCATGTAGACTAGAATATGGTTCAAAATCTAATTATGACAAGTTGTCATTAGGAGGAACTTGTCTAATGGTCAAAAAAAATCAAGAGAATTTGAAGGTAGAAAGTTCTTTGTTTTTTCTATAATTTTTACCAAATTTTTAATTGGCTATAATTTTAATTCGTATTGAGTCGGGAAAATGATGCATAGCACGTATATAAACTAGTGTTTCAAAAATCAGAATGAGGCACTGATTCAGCATCTGATTCCTATTCCCCGATCCGACTTGGATTATTATCAAGTGGGACACGAATACTATTAACAAAAACCTAGGGGAAAATACTAGAACCGGAGGACCAACATCATTCAAATGTTCTCCGATCTGGAATCACTAGCCTCCTGGTTTGGGTCCGACTCGGCTGATTCCCAGTCAGATGGGCAATTTTTTAATCTTCATTACACCCAAAAGCAGTTAGAAAACCTTAAATCCAAGAAGTTCAAAAAAACTTGTCTATAATTATTTTTTGACCATTATACCTTTTGTATAAATTTCAAAATGCATGATCATATATTGGATCAGGCGTTTTGTTTTAATTTATTAGATCAAATTTTACATTTGATCATTTCCTCTTTGCAGTACTTAGTATTACATAAAATGGATAGAGAATTAACTGGATTTTCCTACTCCCACCATGCAGTAATTAGTATTACATAAAATGGATAGAGAATTAAGTGGATTTTCCTACTCCCACCACGCATACCTAATTGCTTTGTTACTTACTTTGATTTTTTCTTCCCTTTATATATGCTCCCCAAAAATCTTCAACTATGACACTCAATTGTTATCCCAAATTTGTCCTCTCTCGGAGACGAGGTGTAGAATGATTATAGGAAACGTATCACAATATTCGTAGAACTTTAATAATTTAATTTGGGAAAAGTTTATATAGAGCCAAGGCTCTAAATAATCAAATTGGAGCCTATCACAAAAATTTCACTTAAAGAGGTTGTTTTGAAATCCCAGTATCTTCAAATTGATTATCTCAACATCAAGATACATGGACATGAGAAAAAAATAGATTTCAAGTTTTGGAAATAATATAGTTTGTAATGCATTTTTAGACCGTCAATTTTTAAAATTTTCAAGTTTTCCTAGATCTGTCGATCTATACTATTTTTGAAGCTTTAAACTTTATAAATAAAGGCGAAAATATATTCTAAGGCTACCACAAATATTTCTAGTATTGAAACCACATTTCTCGATACTATTTGAAGGTAGGCTCTAATTTGATTGTTTAGAACCTAGGCTCTTTGCAAACACCACCCATTAAATTTTATTTTTATTTTTGTAACTAGTCCAACTCATGATCAGGGTTTGGAATCAAATTCTAAAAAATAGATAAAAATGTAAATAGTTCATATCCAAAGTGAAAAAAAAAAAATTAACTTTTTTTTTTCCACCACTGACATACCCAAAAAAGAAAAAGTATATTTTAGAAAATTTCCTTAAAAAATGAATCTTCAATGCTGGCAGATCAGGTTTTAGCTGAGAGACTAAATGTACTATATGCTCCAAGGGGAGCATAAAATGTTTTTGCTTCTCATAAGCCACGTTATGATTACAAGGCGGGCACCAACGTCCTTCATAAGCGAGTCAAGAGATGCACTTTTAAATATCTCAAAGCCACGTGTGAAAATACTGCCCTCCTTGAACCTTTACCCTGCACTAATTTCTAGCAAGAGAGGTTAAAATAAATTAATTATCGTTTGTAAGAAATGAGGGTATTTATTTTGAAAATATATATGAGGGGATCATTTATTTTTTATACAAGAATGTCACAATTATTGTCAACCATTGGATATGAAATCGGATGGGTAGCGATATGTCACTAATTGAGCACAAAGTCTAAAGCAAATTTTTTTGAAAGCTGTGATATATTTTAATATGTTAGGTTTCATATCCAAAGGATAAGAAAAGTTGTGCTCTTCTTGTACCAAAAATAAATGGTCTCATAGTACACAATCCCATTTATTTTTTGTACAAGCAAGTCACTATTACTTTTTAATTATTTTTAACCAAAAGATGTGAAATCAAATAATAGAGTTGTGTTATTGACCAGGCTTGAAATCTAAAAAGAAATTTCTTCAATGTTTAAAACTAGTAGAATTTAATATCTGTTAGCTAGATGTAGTTGACTTTTTTGTATGAAAAATAAGTATAGTAAACAATTGGCCTTTTGAATGAGTTATTTCCATGTTTTTTGTTTTTTTTTCTTTCATTTTGTCATTATGATCTAAGGTGGAAAATGAATCACAACTATCATGGAATGGGAGTATTTCTAGTTTTGTTTCGAATTTCATGATTTAATTTGAAAATGTCCAACCTTTACCAACTTGTTCTCATTTCAGTTTGTCTATCAAAATGCAACAGCTAAATTAATGTCAAAAAATATATATATGCAATAGCTAAATTTTCACGAATATTTGGAGGAGCATTAATTTTGTAAGATAATATGCGCACATGTGTGTCTTTGCGTGCCCTTTTATGCATGGATGATAGAAAATAGTTACTTGCAACCAAGCTTTGTGTCTCCAAATATAATTTGTGTCAAGAGGCGTGCAGTCATCGAATTTTTATGGGACAGCTAGAAGTGAGTCCATAACATTACAATGCTTTTTTTCTTTATGAAATGTACCAACACCAATGTTATCTCAACCATGACCTAATAGATAAAGTTTGATATCAGCATGTAGCATGGTTATATACTCGCTTCCAGCCCTCTAATCAAGATCAGACAAGTAGAGGTCTTCGGACATATAAATTATGTGTAAAGGTCTATTCAAAATAAAAAAAATTTATGTGGAGACACATAAAAAAGATGTCTCTTTTTTTTCTTTTTTTTAGCATGATACATGAAAAAGGTCTACCGTTATTTGATCTTTTGGTTTAAAAATTTTGGTATATTTTGAGAACCAGGAACCAAGACAGAAAGGAGCAGCATTGTAGTGATAGGGCTTAGCGTGCATACTTCACCAGTGGAGATGAGAGAGAAACTTGCAATCAAAGAAGAAAAATGGCCATGTGTGGTTCAGGAACTATGCAACTTGGATCACATTGATGAAGCTGCAGTTCTTAGTACATGCAACAGAGTTGAGATATACTTTGTCACTGGTTCATGGAACAAAGGGACACAAGAAGTGAGGGAGTGGATGGCCAAGGTATAGATAATATGCTATAAGCCATTTGAACCCTTAAGATGTTAACTATGTTTTTTATGCATAAATACTATTTAATTTTATGATTATCCACAAAAACTGAAAATTTCTTTCTTGAAAAAGGCTGAAATGCTAGTATTCAGGGTTTGAGATCTTGAACTAGGGGAATTTGGTTAATTTGCCATATAAAACAAGTGGATCAATTTAATTAAATGCCACCTCTCATTTCAATTTCAAATATGGAACAAGGGATCTTAATGAAAAATATGTTTTTGAGTTTGAATCCCAAAACAAGCGGGGACGGTTTCCACTTAAGTTGGTGATTTACGTAGAGCCAAATGGTGTAAATGACATAACTTTTTCCACGTACCAAACATGGAACAAGATATTTTAATGAAAAAATGTATTATAATTTTGAAACCTAAAATGAGTGGGGATATTTACATCATTTAGTTGGTTGTATTTGGAAACTATGAACAAGAGATCTTAATAAAAAAAGGTGTCGTAAGTTTGGAATCTAAAAGAAGCAAGATATGTACACTATTTTTCTTGGGTACTTCAGTGGAGCAAAACTAGTAATACGCTCCTGGTTTGAGATTAGAATTAATGAACAAAGACGTTTAAGATATCTATTGACAAAGTAATTGAGAAGTTACTTGTATGGTATTTAGTACCCACTTGGTCGATTTTTATGGTTGATTCAACCATTTCAAAAAAAAAAAAAATTGTTTTGAAGTAATTTGATTGTTCTCTCTGTTTCTATTTAAGCGGTGTATACAATGCTCTTGCAGGAACAAATTGGACAATTACTCCTTTGGGGAAAAGGGCTACTTGGGGGAATTTTTCCATCTGAAATTGTTGGATCCACTTAATAATCACTAGATGATTTTCAAAAAACAAAAGTTGGATTTTGATTTCTTCATCACATAAATCTCATCTTTCAATTGGACCATTTCTGTTTAATCTTGGAGCACTATCTTTTCAAGTGCATAGAGAATATGATTTGTTACTCGTGTTTTAGAGAATATGATTTGTTACTCGTGTTTTTCTCCGTACTAGGTTGAAGAAGCTACATGTCCAAAATTTGAGGTCTTAAAAATACTCCTAGATGAGACTTTACCTGAGAGTATAGACAAGGGTGCAATGAGTTCGGTGATGAACCCGGCCAGAGTCGCGTCCAGTTCCATGACCTCATGGGTCAGTCTGCACCGGGATTAACCCAACGAAACCTGACCCAGTGTGTATATATATATGGACTAGGTTTCTATACTGTCAAGCCCGCATATGTAGAAATGAGGGGCTCTTAATAAATGTACTTTTGAGATGGATTTTAAGACTTAATTTTTAAGAACATGTAATCTCTAACATGGAGATCATGCATATGAAAAAATAAATAAATTTTAAAAACTAGAAATAATAATTCAAGTAAGAAAACATTTGGACTGTTAGTCTCTATTGTTTATAGATGGAACACCTATTTGCCTCCATCTTTAAGATGGATGCTTTA
>NW_006497108.1:1911134-1922031 GCF_000471905.2 Amborella trichopoda
TATATATATATATATATATATATATATATATATATATATATAACTATATAAATTGAATAATATTAACTATATATTATAAAATATACATAATAAATTTTAAATATTTTAATTTCTTGTTTTTTCATTTCTACAACGTTACCCGACCAAACTCGACCCACGTCTGAGTCAGTTAGACCTAGTTGTATTAGATCCCAGTTGGACCCCGACCCCAACCCATTGCCCCCCCTAGAGCAAACAAAAGAGCATGCTATTAATTAAATATTTGAGAGTTTCTTACTTTGCCTTTTGATATTATTTATTAATTTATTATTTTTCTCTCAAACAGGCAGGTGGTATCCCTCTCCCTCTCCTCCAACCTCACCTCTACATCCTCAAAGACAAAGAAGCCACCAAACACCTCTTCCGTGTATCCTCAGGCCTAGACTCTCTAATCTTAGGAGAAAATCAAATCCTCTCCCAGGTTAAGCAAGTCTTAACCCTAATCCTAGCTCTAAACCATTCACCTAACCCTAACCCTAATCCTAATCTTAAAACCTTATTAGCCCTCTTTAAACATGCCATAATGGCGGGAAAACGTGCTCGATCAGCCACGAATCTGACCGTTGGTTCCATCTCCGTGAGCTCTGCGGCCGTTGATCTCGCCATCTCTAATCTCAACCTCAACCTCAATCCTAAGCTTAATCCTCTGAAAATTGTGGTGATTGGAGCAGGGAAAATGGCAAAGCTATTGATAAATCATCTGAGTTCGAAGGGTTTCAAGAGAGTGGTGGTCGTGAATAGAACCGAAGATAGGGTTTCGGATTTGAAGAAGAGTTTGAAGAGTGAGATAGAAATACTTTACAGGCCATTTTCTGAGATTTATTCAGTTGTTGATGAAGCGGATGTGATTTTCACCTGTACTTCCTCTGAGAAGCCAATGTTCTTGAGAGAGAATTTGGAAGGATTTGCAGAGAAGAGAGAAAAAGAGGGGGACTGTGCGGAGAAGAAAGAGAAGCTGATGTTTGTCGATATTTCAGTGCCGAGAAATGTCGGCCAATGTGTTGCAGGTGTAGAGGGAGTAAGAGTTTTTGACGTCGATGATGTGAGAGAAATGGTGGAAACTAATGTGGAAGCTAGAGAGAGAAAGGCCATAGAAGCCATGGAAATCATCGAAGAGGAGGCCATGAAATTCGGGGCATGGAGAAATTCTCTTTTTTTTGTTCCTACAATCAAAAAGCTCATGGAATTCGCTGAAAGCATTAGGGTTTCAGAGCTAGAGAGATGTTATGGGAAGATGAGGAGTGGGGTTTCACACAGAGAGAGAAAGGCAATGGAGGAGCTTAGTAAAGGGGTGGTTAAGAAGCTATTGCATGAGCCATTGAAGCATTTAAGGTGTAATAATGGCGATGAAAACAGTTTGAAGATGGCACTGAGAAATGTGGGGGTTTTGGAACAAATGTTTGGGTTCAAAAGAGAGGATTTTTTTGAAGGAGGAGGAGGAGAAGAAGCGACAGAAAGCTGTTGAACTATTGAAGGCCATGAGATATTAAACCTCTGTTATCAAACTAGAGGCTGTGGAGAATAAGGAGAGAGAGAGAGAGTAATTAAACCTCTATGTTATCAAACTAGAGGCTGTGTAGAGAGAGTGCTTGGAATAGTAATAAAGGAGATAATTCACATAAGAAGGATTACACTCTTTGAAAAATCGTCGATCCGACTTAGAATCAGCCGTCGATGATCAAAATCGACAGCTAGCACTACCAAGAAGGCTAAGAGTTTTCAGGTTCTCTAATTCACTCTCTCTCTCTCTTCTTTTTCCTTATTAAAAAGAGAGAAAGTATAATGAGACCATTTACCTTTTGCACAGGTGGTCACAATTAATCTTAATCATTGGATGTCAAATCGGATAGCTGTATTCAGTGTTTTAAAAATCGGCCAGTCAAACTGTTTGACTTGGGAACCGGCACAGCCCTTGTCGGTTCCATCATAAAACCGGAAACTGCCTGGTTCTAGAGTAGAACCGCCGGTTCCCATCCGATTTAGCTGGTTCACGCACGTGCTCTCGTTGGTCCGTGCACACTCACACGTGCGCACATGCAAGGTTGCCCCAATATTTTAGCACATCGCCTTCTTCTAGAAGAGAATCAGCGATTCCAGCCGAATTAGAATCGAATGGTGACGTCGTGTCTCGGCATGTATGACGTTTCCAAGGGTAATTGGGATATTTATCTTAAAAATAAAGGTAATTTTCTACATTGTTAGGCGGCAGCACCACATTCACATGTGGTCACGTGTTACCCGATGTACCGTTCGCTCGCACGCTGTTGAAGAGCTCATCCTCACATCTTTTATAAACTTAGAAGTCGCTTGATATTTCTGATGTGGGACAATTCCCACTTGCCTTGAACAGCATGCAAGCCATCGTCACACAAGCCATTACCTAATAAACAGCCATATAATTTTTTCAAGCCATTAACTATTGCAAGCCATTGTCCATATGTGTAGCGTTTTAATTTAGCGTGTCAAATTAATAGCACCGTTTAAAAATTAATAGCACCAATAAACGGCTATATAAAATTTAAAAATAAATTAATAGCACTCATTAATTTAGTGTGTCAAATTAAAAAATAGCCATATAAATTTTTTTGATATTTATTAGTAAAATAGTTTTTTTGATGGGTTTTATTACAATATTTTATTTCTATTTTTATTTTTTGTAGCTATTGTGCATATTGCCAATAGGATTTTTTTTTGAATTTTGGCATCTTTATTTTTCATTTTTTTGGGTAAAGTTATTTCGAATTTTGTAATATAATTACATTAGAATTTATTGGTGGTTTTATTTTTAATTTTAGTCATATGATATGGAAGCCTCTTCTAATAATTTTTTAATCACTTTTCAATTAGATAATATTCTAAAATATTTTTAATTTGTTATTATTTGTCTAATAAAATAATTATAAAATATAAACTAATAATTATAATTTTAATATATAATATTATAATTAGTTAAGTTGTAATAATTTTATATTATAGTTAGTTAGGCTGTAATAATTTGGGTTTTTTTAGCGGATTAGGGTTTTTCGCCAAAACGAGATTTTAATGGCCATTCTTTCATTGATTAGTCTACACTTTATAATAGTCCATGTATAATTATATATTTTATCCATGATAATTCTATGTTTTTTCTTTATGTGATGCAAATTTAATATTTAAGTTTATACATGGAAAGAGCATCTCAATATATACAAATTGATGAGAAAAATGAAAGTTAATAATGTAGTACCTTCATTTCTTATTGATTCCTAAAAAACAACATTTATAATGAATTTTAATCATTTTTTTGGATTTTTTTGAAGCTTTAATCCTACCGATTCAGCCGATTCCCGTTCCGAATCATCGATTTACCGATCCGAATCGGTTTTTGAGATGCCCGATATGGGTCACCGATCTGCTTTTTAAACCATTGGCTGTATTTATTTCATTGACCAAGCTCAAAATTCAAAAGAAATTTTCTCGAACTTTATGACACACCTAAGCTATTAGATTTCACATCGGATGACTATAAGTAATTGTGACCTCCCTATACAAAAAGTAAATAGTCTCATTGTATACAATCGTTTAAAAAAATTGCCAATCTAACTTGGAATCGGCCGAATTTAATCCAAACAATTTGAGGTAGAAAAACACAAACAAAAAAAAAAAAAAACCAACAGTGCTCGAGTCTCCAGGTTAGAACCTGATTCTGATTTTCAAAAGTCTAAATATTGGGATTAAATCTGTTTGTATTAAGGTTACATGTCGCACTACTTGTATACTACGTGTACCATAATGTACAATCTCTTTTTTCTTTTGAGAAATATAACATAATGTACAATCTCTTTTTTCTTTTGAGAAATATAACATAATGTACAATCTCCTTTGGTTTCTTTACACTTGATTTGATTAAACTAGTGTTTAAAAATGAGGACTTGGTCCCGAGCCGACTAGGCTAGTCGCGCTCATCGTGGTGATATTTAAATCACTGAATTACACAATAATCAACTGCAATGTATAGATAGATGAGCACACATATTTTTCTCCCTCGGGAGCATAATATAGGTCTACTGTCTCGGCCAGTGGATCTGCTTTGGAGTTTCATTTTTTTTTTAATGTAAGTTTTTTTGGAACCACCTAAGAATGATTATTTTCAAAATAAAAAATTTTGAGTTTTGAGTTTGTCAACGCCTAGATCTCACGATCTAAAACTTGGACAGTCTCTATTCAATCTCGAGACATTCCTTTTTTCAGTGGCACAGAGAGCAATTTGCCAAAAAAAAATTTGAGGTTAGTATAAGGGTTGAGGAGTTTACATCCCGAAAATTTAGAGTCCTAAATTGACACTCCTACAGTTGATTTTTCCCAAGGCAATAATTGGACAGTATACTCCTACAGGAGTATGAAATCTTTTAGGTGTTGTTGGGATTGTCTACAAAGAAACCATTTATCTTTGGGTGTGGTTTGTATAGAGTCGATGCTCTAAACAATCAAATTAGAGCTTGCTTTCAAACAATGATGAGAAATGTGGTTTTAATATTGAAAATCTTTGTGATAGCTTTAAAATATATTTTCATCCTTAATTGTAAAATTTAAAGCTTCAAAAATAGTATAGATCGAGTAGATCTATGAAAACTTGAAAATCTTGTAAATTAACAATCCAAAAATGCGTTATTAGATGCACTATTTCCAAAACTTTAAATCCATTTTTTTCTCATGTCCATGCATCCTGATGTCGGCTCTCTATAAACATTCTTCCTTTATCTTTTGTAGATAGAGGTCACAATGATTCTTGTCCCTTAAATTTCAGATGGGTAGTCGTAAGAATATCATTGAATAAACACAAAGTTCTAAAAAAAATTCTTAAGCTTCGTGACTCACTCTAAGCCATCGAATTTGACATCTAATGAGTGAAAATTATTGTGACCTCTATGTATAAAAGATAAAGGATGTGGTTTGTATAGAGCCAAGGCTCTAAACAATCAAAATAAAGCCCACCTTCAAATAGAGTCGAGAAATGTGGTTTCAATCTTGGAAATCTTTGCGATAGCCTTAAAATATATTTGGATCTCTAATTATAAAATTTAAAGCTTCAAAAATAGTATAAATCGAGCAAACTTATGAAAATCTTGAAAATTGACGGTCAAAAAATGCGTTACAAAATGCATTGTTTTTTAAATCCATTTTTTTTATCTTGTCCATACATCTTGATGTCGAGATAATCAATTTGCGGATATTTGAACATCAAAACAACCTCTTCTAATTAAAATTTTAAGGAGGGCTCTAATGTGATTGTTTAGAACCTCGGTCTATATAAACTTTTTCCAAAGATTATATGGTCTCTCTCTTGTAGACAATCCCTGATAATTTTTTTCCACAAGGATATTCAACATTTATTTGCACTGGTGGATGTAGACATTGACAATCGTTGTGTACGATGACGTGCTTAGCCTATTACACTTGATTTCCACCACCCACCGTTCAAAATAGACGGTGGATTGCCACTTGTGTACTTCTTTTCTTGCAAGGTGAATCTAAGATACAGTTTTGTAAGTCGCGTGCTAAATTCTATCTAATTGGGTCTGTCAACCGAAAATTGGCTTCTCTATAAAGGGTCCCAGGTTCGAATCTCAGCTAAGAGAAGAAAAAAAATGTGGACAATGTCGGTTATAAAAGGTCCTCGGTTCGAATCCCAGCTAACAAAAAAAGTGGACTGTACGTTTGTTCAATTAGACAGATTTCTCAAAGTAGGGGTGTCAAGAGGACTAGGCATAAGAAGAAAAAGGGTCAGGTTGGGCTGGGCGCTTGGACCAGGCTCGGCCCTCGGGCCACATTTTGTGGCCTAGGCTTGAGTTTTTGGGACTAGGCCAGACCATAAATGGAAATTGGAAAATCTATTTCATATCTCTACCAATATGAAACGCAATTTTTTTTTTGGGTGAATAATATGAAATGCATTCCATATAAAATGCCGCTTACTTCCATTTAATTTCTAGGGCTGGCAGCAGGTCTGGTCGGGCCGGTATTTGCCTTAGCCCAACTCTGGTCCCCACAGGATGGGCCCAAAGAGGCCTTATCCCAGACCTGACCCTAGCCTCTTTGGGCCGGGCCCGGCCTAGCCTAATACACTCAAAGAAGGGAAAAAAAAAAGGGGTGGTTTTGGAATGGCCATATTGTGGCTCTAATCAACCTCACCCCAGGCCTGCCGTGGTGACTCAGCCCTCAGGGCAACATTATGTGACCTAGGCCTTAGTTTTTTTTAAAGCAGGCTTGCTAACCCTATTTATTCCTATACAGATGTTCCTATTACGGCAAATTTAGAAGTGACAACGGGTCGGGTCAGATCTGAGTCCAGCAGGATTTGGACTCGAAAAAACTTATGGTACCTAGACCCGATTGGACCGGACCAAAAAATAAAAAAAATATATACATTTCAATATATTTAAATATGTACACGTATTATTTAAGGGAAGAGTTTATATAGAGCCGAGGCTCTAAACAATCAAATTTGAGCCTACCTCAAAAATTTCACTAGAAGATGTTGCTTTGATGCACAAATATCTTCAAATTCATCATCTCAACATCAAGATGCATGGACATAAGAAAAAATTGGATTTCGAGTTTTAGAAATAGTGTATTTTGTAATGCATCTTTTGACCGTCAATATTCAAGATTTTCAAGTTTTCATAGATCTGTTGATCTACACTATTTTTAAAGCTTTAAACTTTATAAATAAATTGAAAAATATATTTTAAGGCTATTACAAAGATTTCCAGTAGTGAAACCATATTTCTCGATACTATTTGAAGGTAGGCTCCAATTTGATTGTTTAGAGCCTAGGCTCTATACAAACAACACCCATTATTTAAAGGGATAAGTTTACATAGAGCCTACATCAAAAATTTCACTAGAAAAGGTTGTTTTGATGCTCAAATTTCTTCAAATTGATCATCTCAACATCAAGATATATGGGCATGAGAAAAAGTTAGATTGCAAGTTTTGGAAATATTGTATTTTATAACGTATTTTTAGACCGTCAATTTTCAAGATTTTCAAGTTTTCATAGATATGTCGATATATACTACCTTTGAAGCTTTAAACTTTATAAATAAATATGAAAATATATTTTAAGGCTATCACAAAGATTTTCAATATTGAAACCATATTTCTCAACACTATTTGAAAGTAGGCTCTAGAGCCTAAGCTCTATACAAACCACACCCTTATTTAAATATTATAACTATGGTTATATTCATTTAAATATTATTAAAATATTATATATTTAATATTATTTAAATAAAAATACTATTTGGGTTCCATATGGACCTGGACCCAAACCCGAATAGTGTTTGAGACCAATATTTGGACCCGGACCATAACCGCTGGTTCCATTTTTTTGACCCATACCTGTCCGGGTACATTGCCACTCCTAGGCAAATTGCACATGTGAATAGGTTTTGGTGCGCATGGAACCCTGTGGTTTATTAGTTTATGAGATTTTTAGGACTGGGAAAACTCATCCTAAGCACAGCAAATCCTTGCGCTAAGATTCATTAACATGCAGCTCCAAAAAGAATATAGATATGATCATCTTTGTGAATTGAAATGAACGTTCCAAATAAAAAATACTAGATGGAGCCTTTTAAGGCTCAATATTCGTTTTCCCCTTAAAATTCACTTTCGTAGTGGTCAAGATAAGAGACTTCTGAAATAGGGGGTGGCAAACGGGTCGGATCGGATCCGATTGGACCCGGATCGAGCCCGAATAGTATTTGGTTTCAAAATTTGGACGTTTATCCAAACCCGTCAGGTCCCGAGTCTGATTAGATCCATTGCCACCCTATGACTATGAGTTTTTCTCTTTTTTTTAATCATCATATATCTTATGACGAGAGCTTCTTTTCTTCTTTTTTTTGCCAATAGTATTGTCAATATTGTGACAATATGAATACCTAGCGAGCACTCAGAGGCACATGATTGCCATCATATACCCTGTGATTATGGGTATAGGTCAAGTACGGCTGGACTTGGACTTGAACCCAAATTAGCATTTGGGTCCAAAATTCGTACCCATACCTAAACCCGAGCTCGGGTATACCCGTTGGGTCCCGCTTCCAATCGGGTCCATTACCACCCATACTCTTAAGTTGTGGATCGAAAATGCAAGAAGAAATATAGAGGGCGGATGCACCAAAACCCTGGCCTAGTCAAAATATCCAAAACTAAAAGGAAAAAGTATAGATGTTGAAGATCCACACGATATTACAATACTATTGAAGTATGTTGCACTTCAAAAATCCTCTATAAGAGACTATCCCAAGTTCAATATTTGGAAAGCCTCCAATTTCATAAAATAATTTCGAGTCCTAAAAATAGTATATCTTGTAACAAATTATCCAGACCATCTATTTTTAAAATTTTCAAGTGTTTGTAGATCCCCACGACATGTACCATATTTAGAATTTCAAATTTCATGACTAAAAATTTTTCAATTTATGAGACTCGAACTACAACTTCAAGCAAAATTCATAGTATAAGGAGGGCGTCTTATACAAACCCCACCCAAACTAAAATTAGAAAGCCATTTCCCCAACCATGAACTTGAGCTAAAAGAATTAAGAGAGAGAGAGAGTCACAACATTACTGCATGGGTTTGAATTGACAATGGGCAGGGCTCGGCTATATAAGCTGGATAGTTCTCCCCTGCTAAAATAACAAGCTTACTCTCTCCTCCCTCTTTCACTCTATAATTCCTTGCTTGCACTTGCTCTTGACCTTCTTCTTGATGCTGGTTATTATCCCTTTCTCTCTCTAACCCATCAATATTGTTCCTAATATTATTGTTGAAGTGGGTTGGGAGCTCTTCTTCTCCACCTGATTCATGCCCTCCGTAAATATTTCCAGTCATACTTCTACATGTTAACAAAGCATAGATGGAATACAAAATAATTCTTAGGCCTATAATGGCCCCAACAGTTATCAGTAAGAGGAAGAAATAACTCTTGGCTGAATGAACCCCAAACATTGTAGTCGGGCTTGAGGGCAGGCCATGACCCTCTAGAGAGAGAAAACCAAGCCATTTTGAGGTGCCCCATAAAGAGGAATCAATGGTTCTTTCCTTGGAGAGAGAAGATAAGAATGTCCTCAGAGAGAGGCACGAATTTGAGGAGTTGGCTTTGTCAAGGGTTTCACTTTTTATAAAAAAAAAAAATATTTGGGTTCACTTTTCATTGCTAAGATAATAAAGTAGGATGACTTCCAGGCTAAGGCCGGCATGTCTGTGACAAATATAGATAAGGAAGTATTAAAAATATAAATTAACTAAAATATCCATAAATCTCTTGGGTAAGTATACTGTTACTATGGTGAAAGTATGATCATAGGGTTAATCACTGTCTATTGTTGGGTTGGAGGATGATGGAGGGATTGGTTCCCATTTCATATCAGTCCACCATCATTGCCATTCATCCATTTAATGGATGAATGATGACCCAGATGACCATAATATGACCACATAGGTCACTGTTAAAAACCATTTTCGCCATCACATAGGTTTAGAATTTTTATTTTGGAAAACAAAAAAAGGTATCATATACAATGAAACCATTTACCTTGCGGTCACAATTATTTATAGCCATTGGATATGAAATCTGATAGGTTGGATGCGTTATAAAGTTCAAGAAAATTTCTTTTGAAGTTTGATCTTGATCAATAGAATAAATACAGTCATCTAATGTCACATCCAATGATCAAGATTAATTGTGGCCATCTTATACCAAGAATAAATGGTCTCAATATATACTTTCCTATAAAAAATTATCAAACACTACTCTAGAGTTTAAGTATTTAGCACCTACTTATTTTTTGTAGAAAGGACACATTATTATGAGTGAGAATTGTTGGTTTGGTTGTATTAATATACACATGAAATATTAAAGGGTGTGGCTTAGGGTGTGTTTACAAAGTGTCAACATTATTTATGTGGGTGCGGTTGGTACAGAGCCTAGGCTCTAAACAATTAAATTCGAGCCTACTTTCAAATAGTATCAAGAAATGTGGTTTCAATATTGGAAAGATTTGTGATAGCTTTAAAATATATTTTCATCATTATTTATAAAGTTCAAAACTTCAAAAAAAGTGTAGATCGATAAATCTATGAAAATCTTGAAAATTGACGGTCCAAAAATGCGTTACAAAATACACTACTTTCAAAACTTGAAATCTATTTTTTTTTTCATGTCTATGTATCTTGATGTCAAGATGATCAATTTGAGGATATTTGGACATCAAAACAACCTCTTCTAGTGAATTTTTTAAATAGGCTCAAATTTGATTGTTTAGAGCCTCGGCTCTATATAAACTTTTCCCTGTTTATATTGCTAATTATAAAATAGGATTGTAAACAATAAGATCATTTAGCTTTGGTAAAAGGAGGTCACAATTACGTACAACCATTCAATGAGAAATCTGATAGTTTTGGTGTGTCACAAAGTTCGAGAGAATTTCTTTTGAACTTTGAACTTGATCAATGAAATAAATGCAACCATCCAAATTCAAATCCAATGGTCAAGATTAATTGTGACCACCTTGTACCAAAAGTAAATGGTATCATTGTTTACTTTTACTTATATAATTTAAAACTCTAAAAATAGTATAGATCAAGTATGTCCATATACACTCAAAAATCTTAAAAACAGATGTTCCAAATAATGTGTTAAAAGATACATTTTTATTTTATTTTTTTTATATTCATACATCTCAAAGTCGAGATGATAGATTGGAGGGTTTTTGTATGTTACAATAACTTCTTTTATAAGTTTTTGAGATGCACCTTATTTCTGTAGCACAAGGATCATCCCTTATATAAGTCATTTCCAATGTT
>NW_006497108.1:1922807-1940557 GCF_000471905.2 Amborella trichopoda
AGTACATCTTACAACACATTATTTGGACAGTCAATTTTCAAAAATTTTATATGTTCTCAGGCCATCCTAAGAATTTTACTAAAATTGCATCTTATAACAAAGTTTGGAGGTGCATCTTATTTTGATTATTTAAGGTTACAACTTTATGCAAACCACACCCTTTGATAAATATTAAATATCCCTCAAAAACTCCAATTCTACATCTAGTAAATCTAATGTAGAGGCCAAATCCCTACAGACTTACTACTTTGTTTTTTCGGAAAAGGGGCTAAGGTTGTGGTGGTAGGGGCCTGTCTTCCCCACTCAATTACCAAAAAAAAAAAAAGTGAATCCAAAACTCTAAGGGAGCTATATACTATAAGACCATTTAATTTTAGTATAAGGAGGATATGATCATATCATTGGATATAAAATCCGACACTATTGAAATGCGTAATAATATTTAAGAAAATTTGTTTTAGACTTCATGCCCAATCAATTCCACATTCCCAACTACTTGATTTCACATCTCATAGTCAATAAGGATTATGAACCCTCATCAAAGTTAAATAGTCTTGTTATATAAAAAACCATCAAGAACAACTATTTATCTATAAAAAAAGAAAAAGAGCGGCCATTATACAGGTTATGGGTTAGTGTTTGATAATGGTGAAAACTTAAAGGAAAATGGTTTGCAATCCTATCAAAATAAGTAAATCCTCACCTCATACCTCATCAAAAAGTGCAATTCAATCATTAGAAAACATTTACAGCGATCATCTCGGGTCGAACATTATGGTTGTGAAAATAAATTAGGATTTCAAGCTCTAAAAATATATATATCTTAGAAACTAGTCTCCGACTTTTCCCTCTACAATAACTTTCCCTAGAAACAGTACGAACTGAGGAAATCAAAACTCATTTTAGGACTCGGTTTCTATGCAGTCAAGCCCACATATGTAGAAATACAAGTTTTTGAATAAATCTATTTTTGATATGGATTTTAAGACTTAATTTTGAAAGACATATAATATCTAATATGGAAATCATGAATAACTAAAAAATAAATAAATTTTAAAAACTAGAAATAATAATTGGGTGTGGTTTCTATAAGGTTGCAACCTTAAACAATCCAATTAAGGAGCACCTACAAATTTTTTTATAACATATAATTTTGACGTAAAATATTTTTAAGATTATCTCAAAATCTATTATTATACTTAATTATAACTTTTTAAACTCCAAAAATAGTTAAAATCAAGTAGATCTATAAACATATGAAAATATTGAAAATGGACGGTTTAGATAATATGTTATAAGATGCACCATTTATGAGACTCAAAATCCATTTACTTTTCATAGTCATACATCTCGATATCGAGATGATCAATTAGAGGGTTTTTCAACATTAAAACAATACTGTCCGAAGAATTTTTGAGGTGCATCCGAAGTTCTACATTTTAAAGTTGTAACCTCATATAAATTTTTTCCATAATAATTATAGTAAGGAAACATTTGGACTTTTAGTTTCCATTGTTTTAGATGAAATACCTACTTGCGTCCATTTTTAAGATGGAAACATTTGGACTTTTAGTTTCCATTGTTTTCGATGAAATACCTACTTGCGTCCATTGTTTAGATGGATGCTTTACACTTTCTAGATCGCATTTTGTAGAATTGCGGTCCAGCCCGTATGAAACCATCTTCCTCATTTTATCCAAATTTACTGTTTCTTAGAGCGAAGTTGTTGCACACGGTGACCCTCAAGCGAGCCCTAACCCTACCATTGCGCTCCCGAAGCTCAACCATCTCAACCTACCATTGCCGCTCGGCTCAACGAAGCTGAACCCTGCAACTTCTTTCCTCCTCGCCCAAAGTTCACTCTCTCCTTGTCGTTCTCGCCATCCAGGAGCCCTACTCTCTCGCACTGGACAGAGGTACCGGGTACGCCCATCCTTCTCTCAATCTCTCTGTTCGTCTTGGTCTTTTTGTTTCTCTCTCTAGAATCTCTGAGTCTGGCTTTTCTCAGCCGCTTTTTGTGTTCTCTCTAGATATTATTGAATTTTCAGATGGTTTTGAGTCTCTCTCTATAACTTTGAGATGATTTTGGTCTATCTCTCGACATTGTGGTTGGAGGTTTCATTGGTCTCTCTCTAGAACTTTAAGGGGGTTTTTCTGTTAACGGTGGTTTTGCTATAGATAATACCCAAATCTAATAGGGTTTATTTGCAAAAGATATTTTATGGAATATCAATACCGAACTTTAATAGGGTCAAGTTGGTTTATTCTACTCATTTAATGGGAGAATCATTTACAGGTTTGTTCTCTAGTTTCTTAGTTTTTTCTTTAAATTTTCTGCAATTTTTGGTCTTTTTACCATGAATGGCATAATTCTGAACTGTGATGTTTATTTATATTTTATCGCATAATTCTGGTGACTGAGTTAATATTTCGTACGCTGGAGAACTCCTTGTTTGTTTTTTATTCACTTATTTCTTTGCTATTTCTGGGGTTTAGTCATCTGTTTATTGTTTGATTGCTTTGCTATTTCTGTAATTTTTCACATCTTAGGATTCTTCCATGAATATTTTATTCATTTTATCCATGATTTATTCACCATTAGTGTTCATTTTTTCTTATGCACTTTTTCAAAATTTCTGCCATGGATAAGTTGATCAGTCAATTATTTTGTTCCACAAATTTTATTGTTAATTTTTGCTATTGTTATGTAGAATTCCTATGGGTGGACTCTGTGGTTCAAATGAGTGGTGGAGTTTGTTCTCCTTTCATTTGGCTTTTTGGGAAAAATTATTGTGTTGATTTCATTCTTTGGATTAGAGCCTTTGTATTGTTTTGGCCGAGTTTATTCTTGGTGTTTTGGTTGAATTCATTCTCATTGACTTACGTCGGATTAAGGAATTTTCTTGAGTAATTCATTCAGGTAATTGTGTGTAATGTCTAGCTAATTTCAAAGTTAATTTCTGTTTCTATTGAATACATGGGTTTCCACTCCTTTTTTGTTAATTTTTGAATTTTGGCATGTAGTTTTTATGTAATTCTCTATTGAGCTTCCTGAGATTATTAGTGCGATCTCTGCCTGTCTCTCTCATCAGAATTTTTGCTACCTCTTATGAGTTCACTGACTCTCATTTCATCTTTAAGTGCAATTGAAAGTAAGAGTTGTGCTTCTAATTGTGGATATGTTCTGTATGTTTTTTGGGATCTAAATATTCAATGAGCAAGCATTGCGCAATATATGAACAAATTTCAATCTCAACCATTACATTTTATATGATATGCATTTGATGATTTGTAGAAAGAAAATCATATTCAAAATATGCATTTAGCAAATCAAATCAATGAAATATGTAATGAATGATTAAGATAGACAGTCTCAAGTTTTCATAATACCAAACAGGTGGAAAATAACACCACCATTATTTATCAAACAGGATTCCTAGCTTTCAGGCTACCAATTTTCACTTTCCTCCAAATTCTTGGAAATTCGCAGCCACGATATTCCTGGGGAAATTGTAAAGAAAGTTATCAAATGCATTTTTGTTTAATCAGTGCATTTTCATTGGTGATGCTTTTATGTGTTTCTTTTTCTTGTTGCACTGTGCCATGGCCAAGAGATCTATACTTTTTTATGTTCTCCTTTTCCTTGGTGATTATTTAATTGATTTTTTTTCTTTTATGATATTGTATGGCTTCTTAATTTCTTTTTTTGGAAAATTTAAAGCTGAGGAAATTTTTTTTTTTTTTCAAATAATTATTATTATTGAGTCTGGAAATTTGTGATAGTAGAAAAATCAGAACCCCAACAAGAGGATGTGAATTTTTTAATATGGCTACAAAATCAGTGTGGATGAACTTGCAACTTAGGCTGAATTCACAAAAAAGGTGGACCATTAAATGTATTTTTAGATTGAATTTTCAGTATTGTATTACCAGGAGATATCATGGATATTACTCCAGGATGTAGTGAACGTATTTTTAACTTGGATTTGCTATGGTCTAGAAAGTGGTTGGAGTATGCTTTTCAGGTAGTACTATTACCATGTGATATGTTTAAGTGATTATTAATCTCTGGTGTGTCAGTTCTTTTCCATTTGATGGTTCTTAATTTTTTATCGAATTGAGGGTACAGAGAATCCCAATTTATCCCTTTTTACATATTCATTAACTTAACCTTTCAAATGTAAGATTATCATTAATCTTACATACCAAATTACCAACATACCATACTCCAAGTTCACAAAAAAAAAAAGGCGTCGAGAAGAGAATTTTGATAATCCATATTGTTAAAACAGTAAACTGTAAAACCATACAAGTGTAGGATATGAAAGTCAAAACTCAACACAACAAAAATATACAGAAATTTAGAAAGTATACATTTTAATAAAAGTCAACACTCATGACTCAACACAATAGCTAGCATACTCAACACTCAGCACCAAGAGGCAAGAGTCTTCAGTCATTGTCATCATCTTCATCAGAGGGAATATCAATAGGGCAAACCTCATCATATGCATCAGAATCGAGGCCATCATCATCAGAGTCATCTCCCGCTTCAATATAACGCTTGTCCTCTTATGTTTCTTCTGAATCTGCCTCTTCCTCCTCCTCTTCTTCTACCTTCCTCTTACTAGTATGTGCAGTATGTGCAGATGAGGCCTTAGGAGTCTTGGCTGCTCTACCATTTTCTTTGTGCTTCTCTAAACTCAAATTTTGTATAATGTCCTCTTTGGTAGCCTCAAGAACATTTTTACGCGGGGCAACATCCCCCTTAATACGGCAAGGTGTTTTTTAAATCGGTAAATGCCCCCATTAGTATCATTTCCACAATAATTACATTTAATACGATTTTTATCACTTGGATTCGGGTTGTAACCATACTTCCAACCCAGATTACCACTCCGACTAGACCCTGGAGAAGATACTTCCATAGAACAAGGCTTCTTTTCATCCTTTTCTGGTTCTTCAAAATTCAGAAAATGTCTAATCTCATCCCGAACTGCTTCAGGAACCTTTGTACAAGAAGTAACATTACCTCTAACACGAGCAAGGTGTTTTTTGAATCGGCTAATACCCCCATTGGTATCTTTTTCAAAAAAAATTACACTTTATACAATTTTTATCATTTGGTTTTGGGTTGTACCCATACTTCTAACCGGATCACTTCTTCTAGAAGTAGCAGAAATAAAAATAGATCTATGACAAGGATTTTGTTCTTGTTTTTGTTTAACATAACTTATAAATTGCTTAATCTCCCCTCTGATAGCTTCAAGAATATTTTTACAAGGGGCAACATCCCCTTTAATACCGGCAAGATGTTTATTAAACCGGTCTATGCTTTTTTTTATATTTTTTTCTCAAAAATTGCATTTAAAGCAATTTTTGTCATTTGGATTCGGATTGTATCCATATTTCCAACCGGATCTCCGCTCTTACTAACTCCTGAAGAAGACATCTCAAAATAAAACAAGCAATCTAAAAAATGCACTTACTTTGGTTGCTCGAACTTCAAACTTTGGTAAACACTTCGATGATTCAATTCAATGAAATATAGTTTTTTGGACGTTTCTTTCTCTCTAAAAGGGGGTCTTGTGGGTTTCGGTTTCAAATGAACCTAAAACCCATCATTCTAAACTTTTATATCTTGACAAAAACGAAAAACAAAAAAACAGTACTTTTCCGCCTCTGGGTGAGGCACAGGCCCTGGGAGGTCGCCTAGGCAGGTTCCGTACTGCCTAGGTGCCAAGTGACCACCGCCTAGTTTGGCCGCCTAGGCCTGGGCGATGCGCTCAAGCCTTTTGGACTGCCTAGGCGGCCGCGTAGGCGCTGGGCGGTCTGTTTTTTTGAACTATGTCATTAATCCTTCTCTATAAACTTTATACATTTAGTTGTCTAAATTTATATTTGTTATATTCCTTTCATATCATATCCCATAGTTGCAACATGTTAGAAAAGATAATCTTACCCATATTTATGTCCTGAATTTTGGAAAAAGCTGAGGTGTATCTCTGCACCTTGTATCTTTACACACTAAGAAAGTCATAAGATCAACTAACATGAGAGGGAATAAAAGAGTTTCAAATGTGTTTTTCCAGGTATCCGACTTAGATCTACTCTACAGTCCTCTGGGTACTCACCATCCTCTATGTTCATATCCTCAGAGTTGAAGGTTTCCTGTTTTGGGTAAGAAGAGGCTCCTTCATCTAGACTACTCTCACCTACATTACACGCTCTCGCTTCCCCTTCTTTTTGAACAACTTTGTTAGAGTCAGAATCACTTTCCTCACCATTTACTGGATTAGTTAGAGAATGGCACCTATCTTTTCATTCACCAATCTCAACTTAGGTGAGAGAATGGCACCCGTTGTCTCCTTCCCCACCTGCAAGTTTAGTGAGAGACACACATCCTTCACTTTGCTCACCAAGTTCAAGTTTGGTGATAGAATCATGCCCTTCAAAGGTGAAAACCATCTAAACTAACAAGAGAAGTGTCACTATTGCACCCTTCAAAGGGAGTTCTCGAGCCTTCATCCCATATTGCGGACTGAGCATTGATTGTGAACACTTCAGTGTCATAAATAAGGCTAACTTCTGGCTTTTCAACCAACCCTCTCGAACTGTGTCTGTCCTGCATTTTATTATCAGAGGCATTTTGCTTCTGCAATTCCTGCCCTCATCCATGATACATTAGTTTCCCTTCCCATTACCTGTTTGATTATTGTCCATTTGTAGTCTTCTCTCGTGACTCTCAAAAGAAACAGCAGAAACCTTTCCCTTTGTTTTTTCTGTCTGCTTTGAATAAAGTGCCATTGCTCTCTGAAAGCAGAAATGAATAATTTCACAATATATCTGTTTTTATTTATTCCTTATTCTAATAAAAGGAAAAAAAAATGGTTCCAATCCAACTCTTGGAGTGCCAATTATAAGACGAGCTCACCTGAAATATATCATCTGACATTGGACATAAGAATGGTTGCTTCAGACGATGGATGTGGCTCTCTGTTCTGGGCTTTGAAGTCACCTGTCATTCATAGAGGAATGACATATGAACTCAAGATCTATGTAGAAACAGCAAGCAATAGTTTATCAAACAGGATATATCAGTTTCGATAGTTGATGTCAAAACTGGCTATCATTCACATAACAAAATTTGGATTTCTTTCCTTTTGTTGCTGAGCTGGGTTCAAAGGCCACCTCAAGGTCACCACATTATGCTAGGTTGGCATTAGGGAATCTCTCAGAATCTCAGATTCAAACTTTCTAGAATTGGGAGAAGAGAACTGTTGGGTCTGTGCTTGCAAAATTCTAACAAAGCATCACCCCAAGAGAATAAATAAATATAGTAAATGCATGCAGAGTAGAATATATGGACAAATCCCAAAGGCTTTTGTCATCTCCCATCAAATTTAATTTCAAAATATGCAAAATAATTTCTTAAAAATCTCAGCATCCCATAATTTTTGGCGGGAAAAAACCTTTTTCCCACTCCTGAAATGTTTCAGGAGTAGTAGTTAAGTTTTCGATAAGAAATCACTTTTACTGTCTACCAAAATTTAGGGCTTCCGTGAGACTTGCTGAGTCCTATAAATGATGCTATATCATTTCAGAGAAAAATTGCCCAGGTACAGTTAAATCGCCACTGTCCATCATCAGGAACATACAGTGGATGCCGCAGCAGTGTTCAATGCACTACTGCTTTCTCAAAATAAATAAAAAAAAATAAAAAATAAAAAAATCTTGAAGAAACCGTAGTTTTGGATCAAAGCAATTTGGGAATTGGAGGGGGGATGGTGATGGCCAAAAGATCGATATGGTAGGGAGTACCATCCGTATAATGCATGTTTTGGGGATTTCGATCCGACCTTTTGGGTAACTTGATCCCAACCTGTGGGATCTTGCTCCCAACCTTTTGAGCTTTCAAGAAATTAAGAACATATTGTTTAGTTTTACAATTTCCATTGAGAGCCAGAGCTAAATAACATAATATTAAGAAATAGAACTATTTTAGTACCAAAACTATTTAGTTTTTGTAAAATTAAACAGGTTC
Organism: Amborella trichopoda; assembly: GCF_000471905.2. The sequence goes on from NW_006497108.1 coordinate 1,930,852, forward strand.
ATCTTCAACAGTTTGGGATTTCTCCGAACCTTTCAATATCTCAATCCCTAACAGTGGGGATCGATATCCAAAATTTAGAAATGAGGTCCCTTGAAGATCCCTCTCTTGGAGCGTTGGAGTGAGATTTCGGAATGGATTCGCCTGTGTTAGGCATTGCCAATTACTATGGAAGAAATTAGCATAATGGAGAGAAGATGCCTATAGTTGAAATTCAACTTATGATATTTTCATATATAAGTGTGTATAAATGTGATCACCAAAGGGATTGAGCCCCTTTAGCTTGGTTGCTTGTGCCTGCAGTGTCCCCGGTTCTTTTTTTTTTTTGGGGATGTTTTAGTTGGAGTTTTAATAGTCAACCCCGAATAGTTGGGATAAGGTTCGGATAATGATGATGTTTTAATTGAAGTTTTGTGGCGTATGTTATAATGCAAAATCCTTTTTGGGGGTATATTTATAGGAAGCTTTTTGGGTATGTAATAGTACAAATCTCTTGAGAAAATGCCCCACCTCGGAAATTTTCTTGCTCATATGTTCTAACCATCAATCTCATATTCAAAATGAGACTGGATGGGGTCTTTGTTTTAAGGAAACATCTGCTGTGAAGATTGATAGCTTGTTATTCATTTGCAAGAGTTACTGAATTAGCTAGCTCTACCCCAAACTGGCTTCTTTTTAGAGCAGATCATGTGCAAAGCTTGTTGGTTGAGCTACTTGGTAAAGAGCTTTTAGCTAGGTATGGGTCTTGGGGTTTGTTAATTGTTGTTAATTGTTCTGAAATGGGTTAATATGTGCAAAGACTTAGTGATATCATGGTTTTTCCTGACCATTGATGCTAATTTTCCCTCATTTACAAAGGAAGCTCATTAACTTGGTTCCTAATTTGGGTGCCACTTGCTGGTTTGTAACTTTTTGGACTTGTTTCTGGTTGTGTAATTATCAGTATAGAGTTTTGTGTGATTCATTTGAATTGCTGGTATGAATCTCAATGTTGGTTCATGTTTCTTTACTCTAAATCTCTCCACATGGAAAGTAATGGGTTGTGATTGTTGGCACTTTCTCATTGTTTTTAATCTTTTAATACCCTCTAGGACAGAATGGGCAACAAGAGGAAAGATGATGCAGATGAAGGTGCAAAAGAAGGCTCTAAGAAGAGAAAAGTTGCCCCCTCTATGATCAAGAACAAGGTTAAAAGATCAATAGTGTATGCCAAGCTCAAGCATGAGAAGAAGGTGGAGAAAAGAAAGAAGGCGAAGGCACGAGAAGTAGCAGAGAAAAGGGCTTTAGAACTCGGGGAAGAGGTAATTGATTAGTCATAATTTTTTTCTTTATTCTTTTTATCCAAGAGTTGGATTCATCATTGATGTAGATTAATTTTTCTACCATGTGTTTTATTATACATGGTTGAGTTTTTGGTGACTCATGGATTCTTGGATCTTTCTTCTTTTCAGCCACCAGCTAGGAAGATTCCTCGTACCATTGAGAACACCAGGGAATTTGATGAGACCGTTTGCAAGCCTGATGATGATGAGGTACGCTGGTGTAAATATTCAAAATGCTGTATGTTTCAATCAGGAAGTGTAACCGGGGGTTTATGTTTTCATTTATTCAGTAATTAATAAATCTTTTAGTGCCACCTTTCCAATTTTACCCTACTTTACTGTGTAATATATATTCTATTTGGAAAGTTATGTGGCTTATTGAAGTTTTGTGTGCCATTGTTTGAGTTGCATCTGAGTTTGTTGTCTTTGCCAGTAGGCAACCCAATTGCAGTTCATGCAAGACATCAATAAAAGAATCAATCGCTATTGCATTTGCCTAAATCTTTTTTCTTTTGACTATGGAAATTTGATGTGAGCACATAAACAATTGCTTCAAAAAAAAGAAAAAAGAAAAGAGAGAGAGTCTTGACACTGGTGCTTGAATGTGTTTATTTTGTTTCCTTTAAGTGTGCCTCATATATTGAAATGTTTCATTTCTCTCATTCTCATTAGTTGTACACTACCATAGTAAATTTTTGCACCTCACATTGTGGCGACATCTGTTCCTTTTCAATTTGCAGTTGTTTGTTGGTATTGATGCTGACGAGTTCAGTCCACTTTTCAAGCGAGAGTACACCTCAAAGATATTGATTACCACATCACGTTTTCATTCGACAGTATGTTTCTTAAAGTTGCCAAATGTCAGATAAGAATCTGTAGTATACAGTCTTAAAGAAGTGGCATGAAGTTGTTTCTTTTGTGTTTGATATGCAGAGAGGCCCTGCATTTATTGCTGAGCTATTATCAGTAATTCCAAATGCTCACTTTTACAAGAGAGGAACTTATGAGTTGAAGAAGGTGACTCCTATAGTCTGTTAACAATTATTGAATGTGGTGTGATCAATTGGGGAATATATGTTTACTTGTATTCATTACACAGATTGTAGAATATGCGAGGAACAAAGATTTCACATCTATCATTGTGGTCCATACAAATCGCAGGGAGCCAGGTGTTTATTTCTACATGCTAATTGAAGAGTTACTAGAACACCTAATTTTGCTTACCCATGTACTATGTGCAATTTTAGTTTGTTGTTCTATAGTTGGATATGAAAATTGTTTTGAGCTTGTCATTTTATGTTTACTGTTGAGGGGCTATTAATTTTGTAGTTTTTTCTTTCTTTTACAATGACCTTTTTCAACCTATGCTAGGGATGACGTTTCTTGCAACTTAACCATTCTTTTGGACCACTGCTAAAGGTATTTCTCCCTCTGTTTTTTCTTTTACATGCAGATGCACTTGTAATCATCGGTCTACCTGACGGGCCTACTGCACATTTCAAGCTCTCGAGGCTTGTTTTGCGAAAGGATATTAAAGTATGAACGCCTTGTTTGAAATGTTCCTTCAGATGTCCAGTGTTCATACCAACCCTTGAGCTAACTGTGGAAACATTGTACCTTTCTAAAGAAAAGCTTGTAGCATTTCAATTATCTTTGCCGTTTTTTCAGTTTCACTTTAAACCTAGTGGATGATTGTGTGGTAGGAAAATTGAATAGTCTCACAGTATGATGACTTTTGTCTTTTTTATTTTAGCTTGCTAGGCATTTGAATTATTTCCTTTTGTAGGCTTTAAAATTGAAGGTTAAAACGCTTTCACTCTTTTATATTTCTTCGTTCTGTTATTGGAAATGCAGAAGCATGGTAACCCGACAACTCATTATCCTGAACTGGTGTTAAACAACTTCACAACACGTTTGGGTCATCGAATTGGAAGGTAATTTTTTCTTATTCAAATTGCTACACTGTTTTTTTTGTTTTGTTCAGTTTCAGCTACCTTTCGTGGATGGAGTTCCCTAAGTTTTTGCATTTCTTTCTAATGTTTGATAATTAGGATGATTGCATCACTTTTCCCTCAAGATCCAAACTTCGTTGGTCGGCGAGTTGTAACCTTCCACAACCAGCGAGATTTTATATTCTTTCGTCATCATAGGTGAGCCCAGTTTGGAACTCGACTGTTTCTTCTTAATAGTATTCTTGAAGGGGATGAAAAGAAATATACATTATGTGGATATTGATCAAAGTGGAAAGACATTATTCTTTTAACTGATGAGTTACCATGCTTGTAGTGCATTGTAGTGAGCAAATGCAGAAATATCTTTCTACTGTCTGCTCTTTTCCTGTTCTTTTATCCAAGAGAAAAATTTGTTCTATGTCAGAAAGGTTTTACATGTAGAAGTAACAGAGTGAGCCAATGGGCGGGAAGTATTGTTGGAGGATCTGCAATACACTTCTGATTGCGTCTGTTAGCATCAAATGTTGACAATTTTCGGATCTGCAAACACTTGGATTTGGGTTATGCTTACTTGAGAAGACTTGGAGATATAAGTGGGTTGTGCTTTGTGATTCTTTTCATCTTTGAATTATGTGTTCGTTAATTGTTTTATCACAAGGGAAAAAAGAAGTGTTCATTTAGCTGACCCCAAATAGTTGGGATAAGGCTCGAATGGTGATAATGATGATGGTTAATGTCTTCCATCAGACTTACTTATGACAAGGTAAAAGACTTCTAGTATTAATCCAATTAGGTTTGGGGCATTGGTCGAATGTTGATTTGAGTGTTAGAGAAAATAGGGGCAACGGTGTTATATCCAGGGTTATTACTGATCTTTCCTTGAGTTATGATTCTTTCCCTTGCATGCTTAGTGCAGAATATTTGTTAACTTATTAATTTTCTTATAATTTGTTTGGCTAAATATCTTTTTTCCAATAGAAATTCAATGAAGCAGCTGGCCTAACCTCTGCTTACCCTGATCTCCATTCATCAATATTTTTAGCATTAAAAATGAAGGTGCAACTGCTTCATAACTAAAATTTTGTCATGAAGATCTTTCTAGTTATGATCAAGTTGGGGGGTGAACTTTTACACACAGTTGCTGTGAAATTCTTCCTATTACATTGCACATACACGTAGTTTCACATTTGATTTTCTGTGAATCTCACATCGTATTTTGTAAATTTAACATGATTTTTGTATTTTCGATCAATCAGGTATATTTTTGAAACCAAAGAAATAAAAGAAAGTTCATCAAAAACTAAGACAGAGAAGGATGAGAAAAGTTCATCGAAAAGTAAGACAGTGAAGGATAAGAAAAGTTCTCAGGAGAATGTTATTGTACGCCTTCAGGTACTGCTCAGAGAGGTTCTTTTTTACGAAATGATAGGCCTGCTTTTGGCAAGTATTTACTATGTTGTGTTGCATCAATATGTCCTAATACTGACTGCCTGTCAGAAACTTGTATTTACTGCCTATCAGAAACTTGTATTGAACTTAGCAGTCAGAAACTTGAGCTTGCCCTTTTCTATTGATTTCTCCTTTTCTCTTTGTTCTATTTTCTTGTATCGCTCAAAAAAAAAGAAAAAAAACTTATATTTAAATTAGTATCAACATTTTGTGTTGCTATGTAAGAGTTTCACATTTGTTTTGGCCAATTGAAAGGATATAAATTGAAATTTTCGAAAGCAAAATTTACACTAAAAAGCAGAATTTGTTTTACATTGCTCCTAGATTCAGTTGCTAATTTGTCTAGAAAGTGTGATTTCTTGCTCTTGGCTTGTCCTTGAGATTTACTAAATTGGTAACCCACAAGGTCAATTGCGAAAAGGACAGATTACCAGTTGAATTGGTGAGATCTTTCATTTGGGACCTTTTGCAAAAAGGTGAAAAGCATCCTAAGCCATGAGATGTGAGATCTGATAGTACTTAACGCAAAGTCCAAAATATTTCTTGGACTTTTGAATGTGATAATGATCAACCCTCAGCCACTCAATTCACATTTAATGGCTTGGGGAGTTGGGGTGTTTTTACCCTCTTGTACTTAAGGTAATAGTCTCATTGAATACTTCCCCTTGTCGTATTCAATGGTGTGGCAAAATATTTTTATTAAATTTCAATGGTGTATCAATGTCATAGTGCTTTGCAGGAGTGTGGTCCTCGTTTTACGTTGAAATTGATCAGTTTGCAACATGGAACCTTTGACACCAAAGGTGGAGAGTATGAATGGGTTCACAAGGTATGATATGATACCGTTTTTATATGATCAACTTGACTTCCCTTTTTGTTGCCACCTTATATTTGATATATACTAATTTACTTATGCTTTCTCTCTCCTTTCCCCTATATCAGCCGGAGATGGACACTAGCCGGAGACGATTCTTTTTATGAGTTTCGGCTTCTCCATTTAGCTGAATCTTGGTCATACGGAGGGATTACTACGCTGTTTTCACTCTGATGGAGCAAATTTTAGTCATACTGATAAACTTAGTCAAGGATTTTTCCATTTATCAGATATTGTAACTTATTTGAGGTTACATTGCTGTCAATTTTGGGGCCCAAAATGTTATTATTTTCCTATTATTGATCAAGGTTATGAATTTTTTTGGCGTGATATGGATTTCATAGTCTAGGTCTGTAATGAGTTGTAGAATGAGCGCAATTTAGGGCAGGATATTTTAAATGAGAGAAAATGACCCCCATCAAATGCACGGAGATTTTATTTGTTAGAGAGAGAAAGAGAGAGATTGGAAAGTTGCGCATACGTGAGTGGAATATTGTGTAAGAGAGAGTATTGGAATGTTGTGAGAGAGATTGGCATGTAGTGTGAGTGCGTGAGAGGGATTGGCATGTGTATAAGGGGAGAGAGATTGGCACGTTTTGTGTGTGGTTTATGTGAGAGTTTGGCATGTTGTGTGTGGGGGGAAGGGGTGCCACGCTGTGTGTGTTTGACAGAGAGAGGCATGTCTTTGAGAGAGATGTATGTTAGTGTGAGAGAGAGAGAGTGGCAGGCTAGTGTATGTGAGAGAGGCATGATAGTGTGAGTGAGAGGCATGTTAGTATGTTAGTTTGTGAGAGAGGGGTAATGATTTCATGCAACGGTTGTATAGTAATATGATGTAACAACTTTCAAAAATCATGTTATAATTATTTGTTAGATTCAAATTTTGAAATTTTTTTTTTTTTCATGAACAATCACAAAAAAGAAAAAATTGAAAATACAATTTAGAAAGTATTTTTTTAGTCCAATAAACATAGGCTGTTCATTTTGATGAGATGCTTAGATTTAGTCTTTAAAAGGATAGTTTCATTTTTAAGTTTTTTGGATGGTTTTATTATCATTAGATGAACAATGTGAAAAAAGAAAAAAATGATTTTGAGTTTATAAATATTAAGATCTTGAAATTTATCAAATGAATGGTTTAGATTCGTTTTTAAAGGGATTCACTTTGACGATATTTGAAATTCAAATTGAATTTTTTCTTTTTTAGATTGATTATTGAGATGAAGAGAGTGTGCAAAATTTTGGATCATACAAATACCTGTGAGAGAGAGGCACGTTAATGTGAGAGAGAGGCACGTTAGTGTGAGTGTGAGGCATGTTAGTTTGTAAGAGAGAGAGAGAAATTAAACATACCCAATAATACTAAAAAAAACACCAAAAAAGGCCACATCACAAATTATATATCAAAAATTCTCCCCAATAATACAAATTTTTTAGCAACCGGCAACAAAGCTAAACTAAAGAAAAGATAAACACCAAAATATCAATAAAAAATGGAAAAAAAAAAAATTCACTATTTTAAATTAAATTCTATATTTTTCATCTCTAATTCTCTAATAACCCTAACAACCTCACCAATCAACTCGCCTGGCTTCTCAATGTTCATGCCAACCATCTCACCCAGTACCCTCATTTTCTCTTTGACCCCCTCTTTCCGAAAAATATCCTCATCAAATCCAATTACACCCCTCTCGTTATCATTTTCTTCCCCCGAAATATTCTCACCAAATTCAATTATTCCCATCTCGTTCTCCACGGAACTCTCCTCTTCATTTCCAATTATTCCATTCTCATCCTTTGAGTTCCAGTCCCCTAAAGTAGCCGCATCAGATTTTGTGTCGGATTGCTCGCCGGAAAATTCAAAGTTCCCGGCATCATGGCCAGAATAATCGCCAGGAATGGTAAAAGAATACATTTTTTTGCCAGAAAACATGAACTCCTTACCTTTTTTACCTCTATCATCTCCGGAAATTTTCAGGCGCCCAGGCTTTTGGTTGGAGTCCTGGTTGGAAGTTTTGAGGTTCCCATAGTTTGGCCCAAAATCTTCAAAGGAGATTTTCGAGCCGCCACCGGAATCCTCGCCTGAAAATTTGAAGCTTCGAGGTTTTGGCCTGAAAAAACAGATGCTCTTATATCTGGTATCCCAATTCTCTTCAATTCCTTTGATGTTTGAGCTCGCTCTCATGGCTCTTAAATCCTCCATTTTTGCATTTTCAGGACATAAAACCTCCAGTTTTGTGGTATCACGGCTTAACTCCTTGGTCTTTGTAACGTCAGGGCTTAGCTTCTCCGATTCTAAACCATTAGATCTGGCTCTGCTAGCTCTGGTTTCATTAAAGGCCTGGAAAGCCATGGCTTGTAGCTCATGCAAGTTTTTAGCTTGGTAATCATTTTCATGGTGAAAAATGGTGCTAGAATGGAGTGAACTATCAATAAACAAATAGTTTTCAGGCATAGAGTTGCAGCAAATGCGATGAAAGGTTTGATCAGTGGATGAAGAAAATTCAAAGAAATTTTCTTCGATTTGCTTATCTGAAGCCATCTTCTCCGATAAGAACAATGAACTCAAAACTTAGAAAACAGAGCTAAAAATCGATTCTTCTTGGATAATGATATTAAAAACTCTCCTCAATCCAAGGAAATTTTATCGCCAAAAATGGCAGAAAATTTATAGCAAATTCAGTCAAAACACAGAGGCTTTTGAAATTCGGCTTTTAATGTAACAGAAAAATCAGGAAAAAAAAAACTCAAATAAATGAACGAAAATTACTGTCATTCCAAATCAAGAAAAAAAGAAGAAGAGAGAATGGCGCAGATTCATAGAGGATCAATGGTTCTAAGTACCAATTATCAGATTGAAATGAGGCAAAAAAACCTAATTATAGCCTGTGAAAATTGATGAATCAATAACAGAAATCCGGCTAATTTAATTAGGAATCCCAGAAAAATAAAGCCAGTGAGGAAGCAGCGAGATGCATAGAAACGAAACCCTGGAAAAGAAAGATTGAGTAGCGACCATTAATGGAGAAATCAGCTTAAAGTTGGGAAAACTCAGCTTAAAAAGTGGAGAGTTGAAGAAGAAGATCAAAGGTGGCCATGAATGGTGAGAAATCAGCTAAATTTGGGTAAAGGATCGGTTCAAAAAGTGGAGAGTTGCAGAGGAGACTGGAAAGTAATAGAGGGGGCCATTAATGGCGAGAAACTAGGTTCAATATAAGGAGGGAAAACAAAAAAACAGCTTAAAAATATGGAAAGATTAAGCTTGACTGTGGAGCAGAAATGCGGGCGCTCTACCAAGGAGTTACGATTTCAAGGACAAGTTAATGACAAAAAAGGTCTGGTATTTATAGAGAATGGCGAAGGTACCCCTAGTATGGGCTAATTTAGGGGTGGCAACGGGTCCGGGATCCAAATTCATCGGATTAGGATCCACTCCAATAATTAAAATATCTATGTATTTAATTATATTTAAATATATTTCCTATATTGGGATCAATAGTATTCGAGTTCAAGATTTAGACCCAAACCGGACCCATCAAGTCTAATCTTTGAACCCATACACAAACCCAGATTGGATCAACCCATCAGGTCGGATCCATTTTTTAGAAGTTCCCATCAATTTAGCTTTTTAATCAACGCGTGATTCACATTCTTAGAGAAAAATTGTTTGGTACAATAAGACGCACATTGTGTCCACTTTCACTGACCATTTAGAAAAATTTTGAAGACCATTCCTAAATATCAATTTCCGCTGTTTAATTACAATAAATAGTGCAAACTATACCTTAATTTCAATTTTTCAGTGCAACCTCACTATGAATGTGTCAAGAGACACAATCTATCGAGTGATTTCCTTTGTGAATAAAAAACCATGTCCTTATAAATCACTTTCGACGTGCTATCTTCCATGAAGATTTCCTTAAGTCTCTTTCACTTGCTGGACGGGATAGAGAGAAATTGGATCAGGAGATATTTTTGCGCAAAAGAAGCAAAATGGGCAGCAAACAAGAGTGAAAAAAAAACGAACTTTTTTGGGTGACAAAACCAAACATGATGGGGAGAGGGACCCTCTTTTTTTTTCTAATAAAATTATATATTTAACTTGGTGAGCT
>NW_006497108.1:1951981-1984662 GCF_000471905.2 Amborella trichopoda
CTTCCCCACTCTCTACACACCTCTCTCTCTCCCACAACACCTCTCTCTCTCTCATAAACTCTCTCTCTTCCTTAGGGGCTACACCCCTCTCTCTCCTCTCAGGCTTTCTCTCTCCTCTCTAGACCTAAGAAGAAGCTAGGGAAAAAAATCAGAAGGAAGCCTAGAGTTATTTTTGGGGGTTAGGGTTTTATAAAGATCTAAGGGTGGTTACTTAGTTTGGCCGAAATTAGCTTTTTTTCGGTTCGAGATTGAAACTAGACCGCTGATCCCGCATCATTGAATGTGGTGGCCGAAATCAGCTTTCTCGATTCGAGATTGAAACTAGACCGCTGATCCCGCGTCATTGGATGTGGTGGCCGAAATTAGCTTTCCCGGTTCAATATTGAAGCTAAATCGCTGATCCCAAGCCATTGGATGTTGTGACTCGATGTGGGTGTGTAATAAGCTTGGTTGAGGTAATCTCCGGCATCTTCTCTTTTACTTTCTTGCTCTTTTATTTTATATTCTCAAGCATAGTATTAGGTTGAATAAATAGCATCAAGTGGTTGAGTTTTATTTTATTGTTGCTTTATTTTATTGTTGTAATAAGACCATATGTAAGTGATTTTTTTGCCAAAATAAAAAAAGGGGTGATTATTATCATTAAAAAAAAAAATTTGTATTCCCTTGGAAAATATTATATAGGTCTTTCTTTCAAAAAATATACCTAAGATGCATATAGCTACAAAATTTCAAGGTCATTTGATGTATATAAAAATAATTAATTTTTTAAATGCTACCAGACAATCGTGACCATCCAATGAATTTTGGATGGTGACGATCCATAAACAAAATATTGTAGAAATTTGCTCATGGGTATTTTTAAGTGTTTTCCATACATATAGGAAAATCTATCAAAGCACCTATAATAGATTATTTATTTAACATTTTATATACTTGGAACCGTTCCAACTCAAGATCATATATTTTTCACAAGTATTTTTAAATATATTAAATTGCATTTAATAGGAGGACATGTGCTGTGCAGTGAGACTAGGACCCTATTGTGAGAAAGGGCTTAGGCTAGGTAACGAGAGAGAGAGAGAGGAGTTTGGAAAATTTAGGGTGTAGATTTCCCTTTTAAAATTTAAGATTAGATAAAGGTACAAAATTATTATAAGATGTGAACTTTTTAAATAGATGTGGCCTCACTGAGGATAAGACTTTTAATAAGATTAGAATTACGTATCAAGATTCGTGTAACCAACCCCAACTGATTGAAAAAAAACTATGATGATGATGAAACTTTTTAGAAAGAAAAAAAAGTTTTGTTTGTAAATATATTTAAGTTGCGATCAAAGATATAAGAGATAGATTGCATAGTATAATTCCCCATAAATCCCTCTGACCCATAAATTACTATTTTAGAATAAACGATCCAACACGCATGTATGGGGTGGATCATCTACCCCATGATGGGGTGTTTGTAATACTGAGGACCACTGAGATGGACCCACTAAACTATGGGGTGCTGACTTTTGACCCCCCAAAACCCAAAATTTTGAAAATTTTCACTTTCCTCCCTATGTTATACATTAACTGTTGTATGCTTATATGTGGTCGGAAAACTGTTTCATGCAGGAGGACCGCATTTCTACATGTGCAATCCCCAATGTATAAAGCACCTATAGATGGGAAGCAAATAAGTGGTCCAACTAAGAACTTTAACAGTCCAAATGTTTTCTTAATAGAATTATTATTTTTAATTTTTTCAAATTTATTTATTTTTTCATATTCATGATCTCTGATGAAAAAATCTACCTCAAAAATAGATTTTTAAAAAGTGACTCATATAAAAACCGTGTCCTGGTCAAACCCCCAATCTTTTCTAAACCGCCATGGAAATTTCAACATTCCCATGGTGAGTATGCATTATCGCAACGGTAAAAGTACAGAGAAGACAATTGCGTAAATCATGACCACAAAGCACGCCAAGCCAGACTCTCCCTCTCTCTCTCAACACCAAGCCAGGTTCTTCTCCTACAAGTATCAAATTGAATATGTTGAACAAAATTTTCATGTAAAAGCTGCTCGATTTAGATCGAAAAAAATCATATAGATTTTATAAAACCATGTGATACAGCTTGAATCCACAGTCCTTTCCTTTACCTATATGAAATAAGCGGTTCACAATTGAATCCAATTTTTCCCTTTTTGTCTAAATACCTAATGATGGGAAAAGAAAACCCAGTTCTGAGCCATCCAGGCTTAGTGGAATAAAGGGGTTGAATTTCACTACCCTTTGCCTTAGGATACCCTTTTCTTTTTCTTGAGGGCTGCAAGGCTATACTCATTTGCAAAGGTCAGCTTCACATTTAATCACTTCAAACATGATTGTCCCTAAATCCAATGTGCGCCTTTTGATTTTGACTTGCTCCCCAGCCGTGACTAAATGGGAATGTTTAACCCCGCAGAGAGAGATATGCAATATGCAATACAGAGAACTCAAGAGGGAAAAGGGATAATTTCCTCATGCTTTCCTTAGTATCAAAATTGCATGCTTCCCCAGAGAAACCTTTTGGTACATGTACATGAAGTACCTCTTTTTACTTACCTAACTCGATACCTTTTCAAATTTACCAAAGTCCAAAGGCTATATATATTTGTAACAATATTAATACCGCCCAAAAAAAAAAAGGACAAGAGAGTGCCATCACTTCCTGAATACAAATATCGGCCGATTGAATCCGACCACACTCCCCTGCAAGTTGTTGGTAGCATTCTCCATATGTCTAAAACCAATCTGCACACAAAACAACTCTCGAATTTATGAAACAGAGAGAACAAGTACTGATACGATATGAAACTGCTAAAAGTTCCATAATATGCACAATTTTCCATTCATTCGGTATTACAGGAACATGCAATTTCAAAACTATAGAAAGAGGAAAGAGAGAAGGAACAGTTAGAAGTGTTCCTACCTTGTCGAGGAGAATCTCAGGAAAATAACAAGGTTTCATCAATATATCTTTGAAATTAGCAGCTGCTCTCTGCAAAAAAAAACACAGAAAAAATACGTGAAGAGTTGAGTACTCCTTAAAATGGGGCACACTGAGAGAGAGAGAGAGAGAGAGAGAGAGAGAGAGAGAGATGGCATGGATACAATTAATGCAGCATCCTAAATATCGAATAGAGACATGCTTTTGCAAAGTATGAGACCATGTCAAAGAACCAACATACCTCAGATACCCTACGCTTTCGTTGATATGACACCCAAGGCTGAGGTTCTAACACAAGAATGCCACCCTGCCAATCAAATACCACATACTAAAACTCTTCCTTTAAATGTAGAGAGAGAGAGAGAGAGAAAGGTACCAAATATCTCTTCAAAATGCATTCCTCCTAGCTCAAACTAAAATATAAAACCTTAACTAAGCTATTCAATGCCACTCTTACCGGACGAAGCAGATGCCACATCTTTGCAAAGAGAGCAATTAATCCACTATCACCCCAATTCAGATGGATCCATTTTGTCACACTCAAACTGCAACATGAGAAGTACCTTAGAAACGCATAATCAATCAGGAACTAAAATACTTTCAATTTAAAATACAAGAATTGGAAACAGAGCATAAACAATATCTAAAGCTTTAAAAATAGAATGTAGCCTGAAAAAATTTGACTCAACAAAATTCTAAGAACTAAAGAAGCGAAGGTAGAACGAGAACATTTTAATGTTCTTTGTTGAATGCAAATGAGGAGAAAATTACTGGGTTTTCTAAAACTTCATCAGAAAGATGACAAGAAGTCTATATACATAATCCCAAATATAAAAATAAGCAGCAAATATCACATGGAAGGGGAAGAAATGAACTTTACCACAAAATGGTGTCATACTCTGGAGAGCATGGCTGCAATTTTTCCAAGACATTTTCTTTTCGGAATTTCACGCTTTCAATAAGATCTGTTCCTTTGAGTGTAGGTTGATCTTTCGAGAGTTCCAAAGACTCAGTGCCTTTTGAACTCTCTGCTTCACAAGGCTCTAGAGAAGTAATGGCACTTTTGGTTGCAGCTATCCTTTGAAGGTTTCGCTTCGCGCGTTCCACCAAATCTAAGTATAATTATCATCACAATGGTGGTAAAGATTTTGTCAGAACATGAAAGAGAACACAAAAGAACTAGTATACAAATTGTGCAGTTATTAACATAAATGGATGGTAACATGTGCTGGTCTTTTCCATTCCCAGCTCCACTCCACCCCACCCCCCGTGGTGGATGGAGAAGTTTCTCAGTTCGTGCATGTCATCCTGGCACAGGGACCATGCTAATGTGCCATGTATTCTCCCAAGAGACATGATTGTTTTATAATCTCCGGGCAAACCAAACAATCTACCAGTGACACAGGAAGAAAGTTTTAGGTGTTCAAACATAAGGATCCTGAGAGTGAAGTTTGACTACATTTCTTAGCCCATCTCCAATCTGTGACAAAGATTGCCACTCTATGCCCTCAAAGTTCCACCTCCATAAGACTTTTCCCCAATACTTACCAATATCCACAAACATATATTTTTACTTAGGACTAACCTTTCCAAGCACAAGAAGCTGATGATGAGGCAGATGCATTTATAATGAGCCAGACCACCAACTTGGTCCACCATTTTTGGGTTGGGGATAGTAAAATACACAGCTAGTGATTGGATTATGTAATAGGACCTATCAGTCATTGTTTGAATATCTGACCATGGTCAGAAAAAAGGGTTATTAAGCAAACAATGGATCATCAATGTTTCAGAAAACACTAGGCAGCCCCTAGGCAGCCGGCCCAGCACCCAGGTGCCTAAGCAGGCGCCCAAACTTCAGGCACCCCGAGGTGAAAAGTTTTACTATGCATGTATGTGCTGTTAAAAAGCACATATATGCAGATATTTGTGTTAATTTTGATTTATTTATTTTTTTACATTTACATGAATCCTAACTTACTTTTTTTATGAAAATATATATACATGAATGTTGAAACACATTCAAAACTTTAAATCATTGAAAATTTTGTGGAACACGTCGAAAATATAAACAAATTCATGGTAATATTAACCTCCAACTATCCAATCCAAACAGAGTATGTCATACTCCATTGTGACACACGAACATGATCTCAACCAGTCACGATGAAATACAAAAAACCTTCACTAGAACCCTAAAAAGTTCCAAGAATGAAGGATAAGTTTTTTTATGCTTCTCCAAACCTCAAATTCCTTTGTCAATTCAAAGAAATCTCAAAATCAATTGATTTGGGGGCTTAGATTCAAAGTATTTTTCACTTTGGGAATTTAGAATACCCCCAATAGTCATTTATGTAAAATTCGTGGGTCAAATTGACCAAAAGTGCTCTTAAGGGGCACTTTAATTTAAAAAAGGGGGGCCCACTATGCAGACGCCCAGGGAGGGCCACCAGGCTTTGGGCATGCACCCTAAGAACCTCCGGTGCTGGGTGGACCGTTTTGTGAAACAATGTGGATCATAGATAGAAAGAAAGGAGATAGGACCTTCAGCTCACTAATTACACAAATGACTATAGTTGGAAAACAGTGGATTGACGCTTGGTGAAAGGACATGTCACACCTGAAATGGCCCCTCCTCATAATCAGATTTTTAACATTTAATATAGAGAGAACTACTAGCCTGAAAGTTGCAATATTATGCAGAACATGGTCAGTTTAGGTATATGGTGACAATAAAAGCTAAAGACAGCATCTTGAAGATCTTACTCTGATCGATGTCAATCCCAACCATGCTCCGGCAAAAGAATTTCATTGCTGCAAGAAAATAAATAACAGAAAATTATTATTTAAATGAATTAAATTAAAGCACATGAGCAGTTATACATACATAAAGAAGCTCCAGAGCAAAATCTTTACCTTAAATTTAAATTATGTATCATAAAAAGCATCAAGAATAAGAATGAAACCAGCCATAAAAGAGAACCAAGAAAGTCTTTGTCCAAAGTGCAACCTATTGAGCTATCAACAAAAACCAAATAACAAATACTTTTGACACAATAGGTGGGTTTTTTTTTCCGAGTGAGGTGTGTTGAAGGTATTAACCTTATCAAAGTAAGGCATGCCCCTAAATCATGCTAAAGAATACAGCTCCAGTGTTGACAACCCTTACGACGGTCTAAAACTCTATTTTCACCTCTAATTATGAAATTTAAAGCTTCAAAATCAGTAAAGACCGAACAAATCCATAAACACTTAAATGTTTTTGATAATGGATAGTCTAGATAATTTATACAAGATGCAATATTTTTAAGACTTGAAATCCTTCTTTTTTCACATTCATACATCTCCAAGTAGAGATGATAAATTGTAGGGTTTTTGACTTCGGAACATTTTCGAGTGGATTTTGCAGGTGCACCTTTCTTCTATATTATAAAGTCGGCATCTTAAATAAATTATTTCCCAGTGATTCAAAAAGTGGACCGCCCGGTGCCTAGGCGGTCCAAAAGGCCTGGGTGCATGGCGATGCACTCAGGCCTAAGCATGGCGATGCACTCAGGCCTAAGCGGCCAAACTAGGTGGGTGGTCGCCTAGGTGGTACGGCACCCGCCTAGGTGGGCGCCCAGCCCTGAGAAACCGCCGCTCAGGGGCGAAAATGGAATTTTTTTTAGGGTCTTTTGAAAAAACAAATTGTTTTTAAAGGTGAATTTTATGTTCATTTGAAACCTAAACCTACAAGAACCCATTTTAGAGAGAGAGAGAAAAACCTCAAAAAAAATTAGATTTTGTGATTTTCATTGGATCGAAGTATTTCTCAAAGTTACAGGAAATGGATCCAAACATCACCCATCAAGATTAGATTTAATTTTGGAGTTTTTTTAGTCCTATTAGAAAGTGTTTTTTAATATTTTAGCACTAGAAAACATCTCAGAAGTAGAAGTTTGGAGTTCAAGCAATCAAAATAAGTGCAAAAAAAAAAAATTTAGTTTGCTTGTATTATTTTGATATGCCTTCTTCAAGATCTAGTCGAAGCGGTGATCTGGGTCGGAAATATGGATATAACCCGAATCCGAATGACAAAAATTGTATAAGATGAAATTATTGTGAAAGTGATACAAAAGAGGGCATAAACCAGTTTAATAAACATCTTGCCGGTATTAAGGGGAATGTTGCCCCGTGTGAAAATGTTCTTGAAGCTATAAGAAAGGATATTAACCAATATATGTGTTCAGTAAAACACAAACAGGAACAAAATCCTTGTCATTTGGATAGGTCTATTTCTGGTTCTGTTAGAAGAAGTGATTCGGGTTGGAAGTATGGTCATAACCCAAAACCAAAGTATAGAAATTATATAAGGTGTATTTTTTGTGAAAAAGATTGTAATGGGGTATTAACCAATTCAAGAAACACCTTGATGGTATTAAAGGTAATGTTGATTCTTGTAAAAAAGTTCCTGAAGCTATTTAGGATGAGATTAGACAATATTTGAATTTAGTAGAACCAGAAAAAGATGAAAATGAGCCTTGTTCTATAAAAATATCTTCTCCAGATTCTTCTAGAAGTAGTGATCCGGATAGAAAGTATGGTCATAACCCGAATCCGAATGACAAAAATTATATTAAATGTAATTATTGTGGAAAGGATACTAATGGAGGCATTTATCGGTTCAAAAAACACCTTGCTGCAGTGTTTTAAAAAGCGGACCACCCAATGCCTGGGTGGCGACGTAGGCGGTCTAGAAGGCCTGGGTGCATTGCCCAAGCCTAGGCGGATATCCCTAAGCGCCCACCTAGGCACCCGGGAACCCGCCTAGACGGCCACTCAAGGGCAGAACTGCCCCTCGTTGAGGATATTTTTTGGTCATTTTTTTAATACTAAAGGTGCAAAATTGTGGGTTCTAGGTTCTTTTGAAACCTAAAACCCATTAGAGCCTATTTTAGAGAAAGAAAAGCCCAAAAAAAAAAAAATCTACTGGGCAGCTCAGGTTTTGGGCGGCTGCCTAATCGCTGGGTAGTCTGGACCCCCCCTGACCACCTAGGTGCTGCCTAGCGCGTTTTGAAACACTGCCTTGCTGGAATTAATGAGGATGCTGCCCAGTGTAAAAATGTTCTTGAGGCTACCAGGGAGGAGATTATACAATATTTGAGTTTAGGGAAGCACAAAAAGATAGAAAAGGGTAGAGCAGCCAAGACTACTAGGGCCTCATATACACGGAATAAGAGGCAAGTAGAAGAAGAGGAAGATTCAGAAGAAACAAAGGAGGACACGCGTTATGTTGAAGAGGGAGTGACTCTGATGATGATGGCCTCGAATCTGATGCATATGATGATGCTTACCCTACTCTTTTTGATGATGATGATGATGATGACTGAAGAATGAAGAGTTCAAAAAACTTGACTCTTGGTGTTGACTGATGACTATTGAGTCCTAGTCTCCTAGACTATATATTTTCTGAATTTCTGTATATTTTCTCTTTTCTATTTTTAGTTTCTAGTTTCTACTATCTTACTCTTGTGTGTATTAGTGTATGCTTGTATGGTTTTAGCATTGTATGAAAATATGGATTATGGACAATCAAAATTCTCCTCATTCATAGAAATATCAAATATGGATTATGGATTATGTATTATATAGTTACACTGTTATATTTAGTATATAGTTATGGATAAAATCACAAAATTCTAACATTTTTCTTTCTACTGGGCTGCCCAGGTTCTAGGCGCCCGCCTAGGAACTGGGCAACCTTAACCCCCATGGCAACCTAGGTGCCACCTAGCGCTTTTTGAAACACTGCTTTTTCCTTCTCTTAATAATCGACAAAACCATTGCCTCATCCAGCCATCCCCCCACCTTTAGAAAACATAACATTGGGACAGTTCTCTCCATCCAACCACAAGTTCCAATGAACGCACAAATTCCACAGAAGTTACATTGTTTATTGAAATCCTTACTCCACAACTATAAGGACCCCATACAATCCGTGGAAAGAAGTCGCCGACTACAAATGAATATATTAAAATGCAAGGAAACCAACAAAGGAAGAACAACCGATTTCATCTTCATTCCTACATATGACAAAAGTCGCACCTACTTGCAGACAGGAAGCCCAATTTTGTGAGCCTTGACTTTAAAGCAAACCATGAGAAAAAACTAGGGCAACACATTAAATAGCCAAACAGAGTAGCCTACAACGAAAAGAAACTATCTGAAACCCTATGGCAAAAATCAGATGACTCAAAAGGAAATAAAACTGAAGGAACTATAAGAAGAGCAAATCAAATGTTGACAAAACAATATGAGCCCAAAAATGGTATGTGCTCTGCCGAACTTCATAGAATATGGACAGCCTTCAAAAGGCCCTACAGCTTGGCATTACTTTGGGATATTGGTCAATGAAGCCTATTGAGCTACCAAGTTCCAAGAACAGCAGATCCCACAAGTGCTTAACATGCGACATGTGCAAATAGGCATCCTTGAGTATGCCGACATGGTGGACCCATAAAACAAGCCATAAGACTCATCAGAGTCTCCAAGATTGTCCCAGTCAACAAACCGAATAAATTTTCACCTATTTGAATATCCTAAGTGTCTAATATCAATCTTGAAAACCAGAGGTTAATAACCTTCTGAGGAAAATCACCAGCAATGATGAGATTGTCAACCACATATTGAAGATAATGTCCTCCTCCCTCAAGCTAGAAATTCCAAAGCTGTACAACAACCCTAACTCTACAATGATAATACAACCAATGAACAAGGACTGTTAGGGTGAATTATGGGCTCCATAATTTGAATTGAGGGACTTCGAAAACAAACTTCAAACAAAATCAATAAATATGAAGGAAAATGGGCCATCAAAATAAAAAACCCAAACCATAATTAACATCTTCCCCAAATGCCACACAAATTCCACAGACCTGCATCAACAGGACCACTTGCATTCCAAGTTTTATCAATTTCTTTTAACTACAGCATGTTTCAAACTAGAAAACCAACCCCCATTACCCTAGTACTTGGCATTCATACGCCAAACCTCGTTATTACTGGTGCACAATTTGATTAGAGCAAGCCTATACTTACCAATGAGAGCATCGAAGGAGAAATAGACATATCACAAAACTGACACCTGAACTCTAATGTTCTGGAAGTGTAACAAATCCAACCCCCCAACCCACACCCAAAAACAAATTAAAAGCCAGGCATAGAAAGGGGAGAGGCAAAGATAAGGACTAAGGGCTAGCACTAGGAAGGCTACATATCACCCACATAACCACCTCTAGAAAGAGGTCTCTCCAACCAACATGTTTTATTCATTCATAATCTGGAGGAACTATCAAAGGGGGAAAGGTGACTTCAGTTCCGCATCAACCATATATAGCCTAGTCAAGTAGTAAAACAGAAGCCACTAAACAAACTTCAAGAACGAGAAAGAAACTCAATATATCTCAATCTCACCAATGGTCTCCCACCACATTAGGACCCCAATCAACGGGAAAGGGCAACTTGGTTTCCGTCGATAAGCCACAAGGCTCTTCACAAGCCTCTCGATTCAGGCTTTCATTTGAGAACAGTTCAATTTGGACCCCTACAAAGTGAAAGAAAAACACCTTCAACGCAACAGAAGAAAAACATGCCAATCCTTTTACCTAATTACCAAAGCCTGAATGCTCACACCATTTTAGTTCAGGAAAGGGACTGAAAAGAGAGACCATTTCATAACCTTATCAGATACTAACACAACTGGGTTATGATTTGAGAAACTCCCAAAGAGAACCAAGAAAACCTTGCAAAAAAATGTCACCTCAATCAGAGCAAACCAATAAACGGCAAGCCCAAAAAGTGATTATATAAACCCCCTAACGAAACCAAGAACAAATGATCATTATCAAAGGAAAATCCACCACCCTCAAGTCATTAGTGTTCATGAGTAAGCTGCCTCCCACCATCTTTTCCAAGAATCTTAACAAAATTATGTAGCCTTCCACAGCCTCCACCATTATACCGTAAAATAAACGAAGACTTAATAAAGTCCATGAGAAAGACATTTACTCTGTAATAGAAACCAACTGATGCTGACATTGAACTCCAAATGATATCCATAATAAACTCAAGAATGTCACATACTCGTAGTCTATCCTATGTAAGAAGATGATCAAACACCAGGGAACATTTTTTTTTCTTCTTCTTTTGTTTCTTACATTAAAGAACTGAAATCTTTCTCTTGAATGTTGGCTATATCTAAGCCGGTATCACTAATGAAAATTCTCAACACCAAAATCCCTTCATGTCCTTACAGCATCATACCTTCCCCATAGGCAAATCTTCATGATGAATCCATCTAATTCAAACCTCCCAGCAAGAGTTGGAAGCCATTATTAACAACCACCATCTTATTATAGGTCTATGTGTCCATTAGGAGGCCCATAATTTCCAGTTTGCAACAACCTTATCTTGCAAAAGAAATAGGAATTGCCCAAAACCTCGCCCTCCCAAGGGGCCTCATGTAATTTGGAACAAAACCCTCAAACTAAGTTGCCAAAGCTGTTGGCCAAAGCTTACATTGCTCAATGCTTAACAACCCTTCTTCTGCTGTAGTTTATTTATTTGTGACAATGTTGATGACCCAGTGTCAACACCACAATTTGGCACAAATAATCCAAACTTTGTAACATTCTCAAGAGAAAAAAAAAATCCAAACTTTGTATAAGAAAATAAGAAAAAGAAATAAAGAATTAAATGAATAATGAACAACATAGAAAACTATTACTTCACTATGTCATTTTATGGACATTGACTTTTTAACTTTGATAACTGACTTTATATCCTAAGAATTTAAAGCCATACAAATCATTTATGCACCACAAACTTGATTATTTTCAATTGATATAAACAATCCAAGATTTTAGAGCACTGAATTTCATGAATAATTTCAACTAAAGAACCATATGAAAAGTAACTAAATATGACCCTTAAGGTAAGTAACAAGTAGTTGTGTTGAACAAAGTCCCCTAGCAGATTGACAGCTTTGATAAGTTTCATTGGTTCAGCTTTGATAAGTTTCATGGGTTCATGGGAACGCATGTTAATTATAACTTTCCAAGCTACTATCAATACTGATGTCATTTGTACTTTGTTTTGAGGAATCGGGTATCTGATTTCTTTGAGTTTTCACAAAGTGAAATTAGATAAGAAACTGAAATTAAACAAAAGAGCACACACTTAACGTCATATCAAATGTATACTTTACTTCCAGAATCAGATTAGAGTTTGAGAGTATAAATTAGTGGTACAATTGTTAAGCGACTAAAGGGTAATCAAACCACCCCATGCCCATGGAAACTGAAAAACGTTTTCGCCCACATCAATGACCTAAGCTCAAGGATCAGCATTTCTTTTGGACATATGTGGAGAGCAGCAAACGAGCTAGTGAACTCTAGCCCATAAAGGAATACACTGAACCTGATCATTGCTCTGTATGATGTGCCCCAAAACGAACACCAAAAAATCAGCCTTTTATAGTCAATTTTATAAAGATAAAGTCCAAATGGACCCCATATTTTATGCCATTTCAGGGCAGCCTTTTGTATCCCAAATCTGTAAAAAACAAATTCCACTATACCCCTATATCACATTTTTCCAGCACAGTGACATTTAAACTTCACAGATTTTAATAAAACACAGCTAAACATCAAAAAGACAAATGCCAATCAAACCGTATAGCTAGGAAGCTTGAAAATATTAGACCCTACATGAGTTTGATGAGGCTTAAATACAGTGTGATGAACAACTGCACGGGTGATGTCAAATAGCTCAACCTCTGCATCATAGAAGAAAGTACGTATCTTCTTGAGAGCGTGAACTGAACAGTGTGTATCTAGTGAAGAAAACATGGTAACTAATACATTGGCAAAGCACCTTGAGAATTACCAGACAAGAGGGATTCTATTGTATACTGATTCAAAACACGAACTTGGCCTCAGAGCCCGAGTTACCCAGTCAGACATGAGACTGTGCTGAATTTATGTAGAATTAATACAGTAACCTCTGGAGCTGGTGAGACTTGGCTTGTTCCTGAGGTTTTTCCATAGGACCCGGCATGCTGCCATGTCCAATAGCCATGGGCAAGTCCCACTCCAGCTCCAGAGTTTAAATCACTGTTATTGCATACACCATATTTTCTTAGATTCTTAGAATCATGTTTTGAACATGTCTGGGCATGCAACTTCTTTATAAATGAGTTTCTATTTTATTGTAGCATGAAAATCAACTAGCAGAACTACTATGTTCTCTTGGTCTATCCTGTATAAATGATGTGGTTACGCAATTCTTCTGTACTATACTTGGACGCATAAAGAACAAATTTTCCCTAAAGAAACCTTCTTTGCTAAGAATTTCTATCATTTGGCATTCTTTAAGTATTAGTTCATACAAAAACACTAGATTTTGCGGTCATCATTTTGGATCCTTACCTTTCTCCTTTTTACCAAACCCCAGATTAAATAACAAAAATAATCAGGATAGCTGAAATGAGTATGTGAAAGCCTACCTACCCAAACAAAGGAAATATCAAACACCACCAATATAGAAAATAATAATGTGAGAGATCCACCAACTTTGCAAGGCATGAGAGAACATAAACCAAGCTGCACATAAAAAACTATGCAAATAATCCAGCTGAAATCTAACTCAATAGAATTAAGTCTTACCTATGCTAATAGTCATGAACCCTTGGTTGCAGCCAATATCAAGACAATCTTTGTCTTCAAACCATTCCTTTTTCATTACCTTCATTCGAGGTTCTTCACTTAATGAGTGGTCAACCTAATAACCCATACAGAACAAAAAATAAACATCAGCAATAGACAAATAAGAACTTCAATTACTGAAAAAGACATTCAAAGTAACAGATCCTCTAAGACTACAATTTTTAGTATCTTCACATTGTAATACATATCTCGTAAATTCCGCACCAATGTCCTTTTTATTTTTGTTTATTTTTTAATGTTAACTTGGGACCTCGGTGAGAATGGAACGTCATCTTGTGGCACCCTACCTCACTGACCACCTAGGCCTAAAAGGTCATTCCTCATTCAGCGCCAATGTCTGGCATCAGAAATATGATAAAGCACTGACATGAATTGAATTTTCTTGTTACATATTATATTTCTCAAAAAAAAAAAAAAAAACAATCTGAATTGGGATGGGAAGCAAGTCATGTGATGGAAAGGAAACTTCCACTCAGCATTAGCTATCACCAAAATGAATTGAATCTCACAGGTCAAGACTCAAATAGCATTCATACTTATACTTACCAACTGATCAAAAAATACACTTCTATCATACCACATGCATCACCCAATTAGCATAACTACAAATAGGATCATTTATGACATACAAGTATCAAACCAAATTACTCGTTTAATATTACACTTAGATCAAAGAAAAACCAATCAATTCAGATCCCCCATGAAAAAATTGACCAAAAACAATGTCTTGTGAAATCAAGATCCAGTGTCATGAAATTGGACAAATTAGATGGACCCAATAGTGGTATATAGCCTTCATTGCAGAACAAGTTTCTTATTATTGTGACCAAATTGGGGCTTCAGCTTACTGCTCCAACTCCATTTTATGCTGATAATATCAGGCCATTAAAATTGCTAATCATTAAGCCATCCATGAAAAGACTACAAATGTTGAAGTTGATTGTCACTCTGTTCACGAATGGGTTCAAGGGCGAACATATGTTCTTGATGTTGACCAAGTGGCAGATACCTTTACCAAAGCTATGCCCAGCAAGAGTTATGATCACCTTCTGTGAAAACTGATGCTTGTTGATCACCCACATCAAATTGAGTGGAAGTTAAGAGAAGGGTAGTTTTGGGAAGTCAAAAGTAGTTTATCATTGCACCTTCATTTTGTTATTTCTTATTCTGTTGATTATTTAGTAGGTGTAAAAATGGCTAAGGGATACTTCTGTAATATTCTAGATCAGAAGGAATAATGTTTGTGCTCGTACATCCTTTTCCTTTACAGTAATATGAAAGCCATGTGATGAAGGGGGACACACGACCCTTCAAGTTCTTCTTGGGTTGTCTCTTATCCTTGAAACCTTCTTCAGATCTTCACCACTTTGATGCATTCTAAGGCAAATCTAAGAGATCAAGTATGCCACTTAAGGAACTAACAATTCGTCACTAAGAAGGGAAGATTTTTCCAACTCTTTTTGGAATGAAGAAACATCATTTGTTCATCATCATCAGAACTTTTTCCCATCTATTTGGGGTCGGCTATGCGAATCTTGGTCTATCATTCTGCTCTAACAAGGACCATACCCTCAGTGAGGCCATAAATCCCCATATCTTTTCTCACTACTTCCAACTTTTGGGCGTACCTTTTGCCCTTTTTTAGCGTTGCACTTCAACCAACTCGCACCTCGTAACAGGTATTGTACTGGGTATGCGCTGCACATGGCTAGCCCACCTAAGTCCACTTTCACTCATCTTATCGCCCATTGGAGCCACACCTAAGTTCTCCCTAAATAGCCAAAAATGATAAGCATCAAAGTGCAAAACGATCATTCAAATGATTTACATAACCTAATATTCATTACCTCAAGTAGTGCATGCATAGTGCCTTAATTTTATAGTCTAATAACTCACAGGCTCCAGCCACCCTTTTCTTCAAAAACTCTCCAAAAGTTAATAAGGTATCAAAGTAAAAAGATAGCAGTGAATACAAGAGATCATTTTAAAAATATTGGACAGTCTTTTAGGTCCCATTACAGGAATGCAAACACAGTTTACATGCCATTCATTCATTCTGATATATTTCACATTTATATCAAAGATCATGTGGACAAAGTAAACCGATGAGTTATGATAGCTAAAAATATAAATTCAAACAGGTCATGGTGTAGGACAAACTTGTTATTCATGAAAAACCACAACAACATTCAATAGCACAGTACTCATCTAGTCACACAATGACCATCTATTCTCCATGAAATCAACAACCAGTAAAAGATGTAGGGAATTGACTTACCAAAATGTACATCTAAGAACAATAGTATTATTATTAAACCTCATTCAAACCTGTATACCCGGACCTCTCAAAACAATATTATTTGTTATGAAACTGATGTTAAAACTAATGCATTTAAGACCAAAAATACCAAAAAAAAGGAAATAAATAAGAAAAACCAAGGGATGTACAGGTTTTCATGAGAATGTTGATTGTGAATAAATTTAGTAAAAAAATCATTAAATAGGTTAAATAACCATAACAAGCAACAGTAAATCAAAGAAAGCAAGCTATAAGCTCAAGAATGTCATTAGAAACATTGGTCAAGCAAATAGAGAAACCCAAATTAACAAAATCACCAACAAAAACATTCAAAAACTGGTAATAGATCAGGCTTTTTGCAGTGGGATAAAGTTCAATAATTAGTCTTTTTTCGAACAATAAATGAAGCTTTACAAGAGCTGATTATTCATAATTGAACTCGGTTATAGACATTTAACAAAACAAATAAGTAAATAAACAACTTATACTACTTAATCCCACCACTAAACAGATTACAAGAATGAATGCCAAACTTTCCAGAGGATTCTCTGCTCAACAACCTATCAAAGAAAATGATTTTCTGCTCAATAACAGAGCATAACACACGGAGAAACCAAAAATAACGCATGAAATTAAATCCAAAAAACCAACCAGAAACCCAGAAAAATGATGGCAAAAAACGTATTTTTACCCGGTACCCATAATAGCTCTTATAGTTTCCATATACAGAGTTTTCTTTCAGCCTCCTCCTCTTCTTATTCTCATCTTTTGAAGGAGCTTCGAGAGCCATTGAAACCAGTTTTCAATAATCTCAGAGAGAAAAAGAAAGAGAAAGATGGAGGGTGTGTGTTTTCGATAATTGGAAAGAGAGAGGTTTAAAGAAGAGTTTATAAGAGCCCTAACGTCGGTAGCGGGAAAGGAGGTTTACTGTTTAGGGCAAATCTCAATCAATAAAAGGATATAGAGCCGAGGCTCTGAACAATCAAATTTGAGCCTACCTCAAAACTTTCATTATTTTGATGCCTTAATATCCACAAATGCCGAGGCTCTGAACAATCAAATTTGAGCCTACCTCAAAACTTTCATTGTTTTGATGCCTTAATATCCATAAATTGATCATCTAGACATCAAGAAATATAGACATGCCTTAATATCCACAAATTGATCATCTAGACATCAAGAAATATAGACATCAGAAAAAAATGGATTTTAAATTTTCGAAATAGTATATTTTGTAATACATTTTTGGATCGTCAATTTTCAAGATTTTCAAGTTTTCATAGATCTTCCAATCTACACTATTTTTTAATCTTTAAACTTTATAAATAAAGATGAAAATATATTTTAAGACTGTCACAAATACTTCCAGTATTGAAACCACATTTCTCGACACTATTTGAAGGTAGGCTCTAAATTGATTGTTTAGAGCATAGGCTTTATACAATCTACACCCCTTCATAAAATGGTCATACCACCGCAAAAAACCAATGAGGTGATTCAAATCACTTAATATATCAAATTAGTTATTGGGTGTGATTTGTATAAGGTTGCAACCTTTTCTTCTTCTTTTTCTTTTTTTTTTTGGGTAAATTATTGGGATAACGAGTCCTTACCCGTTTAGTTTTTATTAATGAGCACAATAAAAAAGGTTACACCACAGACGAGAAATTAACCATGCCTTTCAAGAGGGATATTGTCATTATCCCGTGAAATGAAGGGAGTGACAAAATCAGCACGCCAAACTGTGGCTTGTGCCATGAATGCCGCCTGCTTAGCAAGGCAATCAGCAGTCAAATTCGCGTCTCGAAATATATGCAATATATGCCACTGGTGATCTGCAAATGAGTAGAGCTTTGCCCTATAGTTAGACAAGAGGATGTGAAGCCTCCATGGGTGAGAGCTGCGGTAAGTGAATGAGTCGACTAGCAACTTGGAGTCACTCTCAATGATAAGAGGGCAACAATACATCTCATGCGCCAAGGAGATGCCTCGATCCAAGGCATGGAACTCAACGGCATTATTGGAGCTGGTGCCAAGAGGGACAGCAAAGGCCACTACGAAGCCATCTGTGTCATTTCTGATGATCCCCCTATATCCCTCGATGCCTGGGTTACAAAAGGACGAGCCATCGATGTTAAGTTTAAAATACCCTGTGGGTGGGAGAGACCATGCAATCGGGATTGGGGTGGAGGGCGGGTGATATGCCACTTAAGCTTGAGATTTGTGGAAAGATGAATCTCAGGAGGGTGGAAAGCCCAACCCATCCCTTATGCTAACTTGCTCAACAAATGAATGATGTGCCCTAGGAGGTATTCTCTAGTGTCCTTCTCCCTTCATGAATACGTGCATTACGCTCAACCCACAAGTGCCAAACAGTGGTGGAGAATGTGGAAATCCAAATGTATTTCATACCATTGGATCTGAACTGGAACTTTAGCCACTTCGCCATCATTATAATAACATATTGCTCGAGTGGTATGTGTTTGTCACATTTCCATAGTATGGATCTCTAAAGCACCTTCGAAAACACACATTGCATAATGATATGATCAAATGACTCTTCCTCTTGTAGGCAGAAAGGGCATCCAGAGACCAAAGGGAGGCCCTTAGACTAGAGGAGGCTCATGGTGGGAAATCGAGAGTGCATGGCGAGCCAAGTAAACCACTTTACTCTAGCATGGGCTGGGTCCAAAGAGCCCTGAAAGATGGTTATATTGGTTCATTTTGTCTGATGTTGTCCCAAGCATCGCTCACAGAGAACTTGCCATTGGCTGAGTGAATCTATACCAATTGGTCCGGATAGGGGTAAATAGGGAGCATATATGAATAAATTTCCTCCCATGCACAAATGAGTGGAGTAGAGGTAGGTATTGAAAGGGTCCATTTTTGTGGTGTACCCTAAATGTAATCTGAGACCTTTGATTTTGCCAGGTTCCCAAGGGTCTCGTGAGTATCGGCACCATATAGCTCTTATAAGGAGGACTCTGAAAGCCGTGGGTCAGCCCAAAAGTCCACCTGCTTGCTATCACCAAGTATCCATCTTACATTCCCTTGCAATCTACTCGAGCGCTTTAGTATTCCCCTCCAAGCATGTGGGCAGATCTTAGGGTGAGTAGTCCAGACTGATAAGTGGCGAAAGTACCTATGTTTGAAGAACCGGGATAAGAGAGAGGAGGGATTGGAGATGATTTGTCATGCTATCTTCATCATGCCCATCATATTAAAGTCATAGAGTCTACGAATCCCAAGGCTCCCTTCATATGCTTTCTAACATATAGTATCCCAGTTCACCAAGTGCAAACCCTTATTCTCTGAAGTCCCTGCCCACAAGAAGTTGAGTTGGAGTCTTTCAATCATAGTGCAAGTGCGGCTAGGGAGACATAAGGAGAGCAACCAATAAATGGAAGACCATTGAGTACTGATCTTAAGAGTTGTAATCGTTCTGCAAAAGATAAAGATAATGCTTGCCATGAGCCAATCCGAGCAATGGTCTTCCTAAAGATTATGACAGTGTAGATGCTTCAAAGGACTATGAAAGAGGGGAAGTCATAGATATCTGGCAGGAAGGTCCCCCAAACAAAATTGGAGTTTTTTAAGTACTTGTGCTCTCAGATTGCTACTAAACCCAAAGAACATGACTTTGCTCTTGTGATGATTGAGTTTTTGACCTGTCGCCCTGCAAAAGACATCAATGATGTGCCTAATGGTCCTTGCCGCTAAGGTCAGAGCCTCGCTGAAGATGAAGGTGTTGTCTGCATAAAGAAGATGAGTGACCCCCATAGTTGCACCCCGATGGAAAAGGAGGGGGAAGTGATTTGTCGGCAATAGTAGCAACGATCATTCTACTGAGATAGTCCATGACAAGGAGGAAGAGGTATGGGGATAGAGGATCACCTTGTCTAAGGCCTCTCTTACTCTTGAAATAGCCCACAAGGGATTCATTATGCAAGATAGAAAAAGATGGGGTAGTGATACAATGCTGAACCCAGGTTACGAAAATGTCTGGAAACACCATCGCATGTAATCTGTTGGATATGAACCCCCATGAGACCCTGTCATAGGCGCTGCTGAGGTCCAACTAAATACACATCTTTGGTCTGGCTAAATTCTTGTGGCACAAAGAGATCAATTCATTGGCAGTGAGGACATTATCGGTGATTAACTTCCCTTTGAGAAATGCAACCTAGCAAGGATGAATTAGTCTATCGAGTACCCTCATCAGCATGTTTGCCACTATCTTATTAATAATTCTATAGAAGACATTACAAAGGCCAATTGGTTTGAAATCCCTCATAGTAGTGGGGCAGGAGACTTTGGGAATTAGGCATATGAAGTTAGAATTAACGGCCTTGAGAAACTTTCTTTTACCAAAGAAGTCATTAAGAGCACAAAAGAGATCACTCTTGATAATATCCCAACTGAACTTATAAAACTCCACCCCGAAGCCATCTGGTCCTGGTGCACTTTCTGATTTCATATCCCATACGCACTTTCGAATTTCCTTTGGGGAAATATCATTTGTTAATGCATCGCATTCTTCCTTTGTAAGGCACTTGCCTAGAAGGATATCTGCAGCCGTGGGACCCACTAGAGTGGCTTCTTGTGTCTCAAGTACTAAAAGTTCCTCAAAATATGCAATGATGTGGCTTTCAATGGCTTTAGGGTCTGAAATTTGTTTGCCAGTGGAGTATTTGAGGAAGAGGATTTTATCATGCCGCCTTTTGACTATGGTAGACATATGGAAAATTTTGGTAATAGAGTCCCCCTCTTTAAGCCAAAATTCCCTTGATTTATGTCTCTACATACTCTCCTCATGTGCTAGATATTGTTTCAATTGGGATGTATACTGAGTTTCTTCCATGGTAAGGGAAAGGTCGTCAGGATGTTCACTTAACATATCATGCAGGGTTGAGAGCCTATCTCTGGCCTCTCCTATCTTGGTGTCAACTAGTCCAAATGTCCTTTTGTTCCATATATTTATATCCCCACACAATCTTTTGAGTTTGGCTGCAAAACTGTACATAGGGGTGCCCCCAAGCTTTACTCACCAAGATTGTTTAATGAGGTCCAAGAACCTTAAACAATCAAATTGGTAGACCTCCAAACTTTGTCACGAGATGCAACTTTGGTGTCTAGAGATGTTAGGATGGTGCTAGAATCTATTTTTATCTCTAAATAGAAAATTTTGAACTTCAAAAGTGGTTCAAATGAAGTAGATCTATAAATATATGAAAATCTTGAAATAAACGGTTCAGATAATGTGTTGTAAGATGACTATCTTTAAAACTTGAAATCTCTTTTTTTCTCCATATCTATTCATCTCGATGTCGAGGTGATTAATTAGAATATTTTCCAACATCAAAATAGTCTTTTCAAACTATTTTGACACCTTATACAAACTTTTTACTATCAGTTGGTTTTTAGAAATTCTTTCACATAAATACCTACCTAATTATTTGTTTAGGAAATGTTAAACTGCAATTGGCTTGGTTTTTTTTACCATGAATAAGTAATGCATTTTGATAATTTGGCTACTCAAGTTACTCGAGCCAACCTAAATACTCACATAGTTTTGGGCTTCTATGTTTAGAAGGTGATTTTTTTCAGTATGAATTCATGTTCTGGGTTCCCATAGTAGACATGGGTATTTGTATTTTTTCTACTAATGTAACTTAAGTGTGACTTGATTAGTAAATATCTATGTTTGTTTCAAATTCTAAACCCAAACAAGTTTTTGAATGAAGAATTTTTTTTTTTTTGAAACAACTAGGCGTACTTAAGTTAAATAAATTAAATTACCAAAATATCCCTAGATGTTCAATGTTACAAACACAAAATAAGACCAATTTAGGTATTTTTAAATAAAATTATCAAGGATGCATCTAAATGAAGACAAATCTAGAAAGGAACGGGTTTATAGGGAAAACTATTGGTGTAAGAACCTCACTGAATGTGGTGGCATATGATTTGACTATTTATGAACATTTTAGTAATTTTTTTTCCCTTTTAAGGAAATTTATAGAAAAAATTCATTTTATCATGGCAATCTAAAAATGCCTCTTATATTTTATAGGGAAAATAATAGATACAGCCCCAAAATCAACTTTCTATACATCTTACTTACTAATACCTCTCACACTCTAAACCCCAATACTATTTTTTCTTATATTGACCCTCTGAGTAAAAAAGTCAATGAATTTGTGACCAAAATACCATTTTCCTCTCTCTTCCCCTTTTCAAATGTTTAGTCATGTGCTCTCTCTCTCACACTCACTTTCTACCTCTCTCCATCCCCTCTCTTTCTCTTTACTTGCCTCTCTCTCCACCCCTATCTCTCTCTACTACGTCTCTCTTATTCTCTCTCTACCAGACCTCTCTCTCTCATTTTTGTATTTTTCTCCCTCTCCCCACCCGCTAGCTCTCTCTACTCGCCCTCTCTCTCATTCTCTATCTCTTCTACCCGCCATCTCTCTTTCTTTCTCTGCCTGGACTATATAATTCTACTACTCCGGCACACTGGGTGTCATATCGATACTTTTTTTTCAGTCTGATACCCAGTGTATCAGACCAGTATAATTCCAATAAATTCCATCTAGTCAACTGTAACGTGGTCCGGCACCCAGTGTGCTAGACTGGTATAATTTCAATAAATTCAAGTCAATTGTAATGCAATCCAACACTCATTGTGCCG
The DNA here is from genome assembly GCF_000471905.2 of Amborella trichopoda. The sequence continues at coordinate 1,974,713 of NW_006497108.1, forward strand.
AACGGCATTACATGCCTACATATTACTGTTTTTCTGAGTGGTCTAGCACAGTGAGAGAGAGAATGAGAGAGGTAGAGAAAGAGAGAATATGAGAGGGCGAGTAGAGAGAGATGACAAGTGGAGAGAGAGGGAAAAAGGATAGAGAGAATGAGAGAGGGCAGGTAAAAAGAGTAGAGAGAGAGATGGCTGGTGGAGAGAGAGGGAGAAAGAGAAGGCATCTAAAGAGAAAAAGAGGGGTGGAGAGAGAAAGTGACAGAGCATGTGACTAAACATTTGAAAAGGGGAAGAGATAGTTTTGGTCTCAAATTTATTTTTTTTTACTGGAGGGTCAATAAAAAAAAACAGTATTGAGGTTTAGGGTGTGAGAAAAAAAGTATTGGGGTGTAAGATGTCTAGAAAGTTCATTTTGGAGAGTATATATAATTTTCCCTACTGTATATTTTGGGTATGATTTATATAAGTTATCAACCTGAAACAACCAAAGTACGGCATACCTCCAAACTATAATGGAAGATGCATTTCTGGTACCAAAAACCAACATGATGCTCAAAAGTCTACTTCCAATGTTGATTGTGAAACTTAAAGCTAAAAAAAAATGGAGTAAACTAGGAAAATCTATAAACACTTAAATTTTTTGAAAATGGACGGTCTAGATACTGTGTTACAAGATGCATTATTTTTAAGACATGAAATAATTTTTTATATTTATATAAATTGAGGTCCAGATGATTAATTGGATGGTTTTACAACATTTGAACAACCTTGTTCTGATGGGTTTCTGGCGTGTTACTTTTATAATATAAGGCGGGCGCCTTATATAAACTTTTTCCGCTATATTTTTAACTCAAGACCCACTTCCTAGAGGTGTACATTATATTTCAAATTTATTTATAGGGAAATGACCTTGTGAGACCCTCCCACACCCATGAGTGTAAGATTACCATTAAATTTAGTACAAATATCTAAAAAAGTCAAGTTCGCACACCCATGAGATAACTTTTCTAGATATATGTGCCAAATTTAATGGTGATCCTTTGGAGTCCTACACCGATGGGTGTAGGAGGGACTCATAGGATCATTACTCTTATTTTTATTATCAGATTAAATTTAAATTTTAGAAGTCCATACTTCTCACCATCTCCCGGCGATAAACAAGAATATCCACTAAATCATAACTCATGAGACTAAACAAATTAATTAAAATTCCTCATGCATGACATTCACCGATCTCAATTTTTGGGGTCAATGGGCACCTTATCCCATTAAGGTCTCCTCCTATACGCCAAAGGACACCCCTCTGCACAATAAAACAACAAGGGCTGCATCCCAGACAAATTCTCTTTTCAAAGGGTAGTTAGGGCCACAAACACAAGACAAAAGCTACTTAAAGCCCTTGACTCGAAAGGGCGCTTTGACCCAATACAAAATTCCACCCATTTAAGGCCTAAGGTCCGATAGAATTAAACCAAAACATGGCAAAAAAGATGAAAAAGTAAGGGAAGGAGAAGGGTCGGGCCGGGCCAGTCGTGTTGGCTACATTTTGCGGCCCAGGCCTGAGTTTTTTAGAGCTGGGTTGGGCCAGGCCATTAGGGCCATTGCCACCCCTAGCTATAGAGACCTCAGGAGCTGCGAGCTTAGTCTCCTGCAATAAGTTAGTATCTATCCCTTTTCTACTAGGGTCCCCTAGCCCCATGATGTTCCAAGGATAGTGTTGAAAAAGGTAAGGGAAGTGTCGGACCAGGCCAAGCCGGTCCTGTCTTTGACTAGCCCAGGCGGCATGCGTCGGCTCACGATTTGAGCACCATCAAAATTGCGTCAGTTGTAAATGATTCGTGTAACAAGTTATCAAGCTCCCTCGATTCACTGATCTGGCTCGGTCTCCTTTTGATCTTCTGTTTCTGGCATTGGCCCAAGAATCCTCTGCTTTAGTGTCGAGTGGTCGATCATACACAGGTCTCTGCTGTAGCATCAAGCAGCCGATCATACACCATGTTCATGGCTTGAAACATGCCTCCAATCTGTCCCTATGACTCCCTAATTCTCTATATTCCTCTTGAGAGTTAAGTGACTTTTGAACGGACTGTATCTAGGGATCTTGGGTGAAAAAGGACTTATTGTGCTCTGCTCAATGTAGGGTACATAATGGGCAGCCGAGTCACATCCAATTGCTTCATTAATTCAAAAGAAACATATGTTCTTATGAACATGTTAGTGTTTGGAAAAACCAGCTCACCGAGTGGATTTTTTATCCATTGATCATGTCGGATCAAGAGATTGCTGATCCACAATTATTAAAGATTTAAAAAAATAACAAAAAAAATGAAAGTGGGGTTTATAGGTTAGGGTTTACTGAATATCTAAAAAATACTAGAACAAACAACACATTTCCCCCCCTTTCACTGTAAAATTTTCATTTATGTTAATAACCAACAATTCTCACTTTCTGCAAATGGGAGGGTATTGCTGCGTCCACAGGCTGTGGATGCTTAAAGGGTGCACTAGCACCTTTTAATGGTTCGATTGAACCAACTCATCCAAACCCAAAAATAAATTTTGTTTTTTTATTTTAGTTTTTATTTAAAAATAATGTTAACATGAAATTTGGGTTCTAGCTTTTTTTTTTACAATTAGAATTAAATAAAAATATTTTGAGTAAAAAATCATGATCAAAATAAATTTAGGGGTATTTTGATTATTTCTTATTTAAAATATTTTTCATTATTTAGTTATCTTTATAAAACTGAGCCTCCACCCCAAAATTTAGATAAGTAATTTATTTTAAAAAATAAAAAATAAAATGATAAATTAATTTTTGGCCATTAGATTTGGCCTTATCAAATCTCAACCATTGCAATGATGCCTGTGCAACCTTCCACCCATCCATATTATGTGGAAATGACACATTTCCTTTATAAATTACGGTGAGCGAGAGAAAGAAGGTTTTTCTACATGATAAAGGAGAAATTAATTTAGAAAGTACACATATACTATGCTCCCTTATGGAGCATAGTTTACTTTTACTCTCTCGATTAGAACACCTATTTGGGAAGATTTTTGTAATATGAAATTTTGGGAACCATTTAATAAGTTACTAGATAATTATTCTAAAAAAAATTAAAATTTGAGCTTTCTTTCACTTAGATCTCACCATCTAAAAATTGGATAGTCTCTAGACATTATTTCTTTTCAGATGCATAAAGTGTACGATTAGGATTTTTTTTAGATTGTATACTATGAAACTATTAACTTTTAGTACAAGGAGATCGCAATCATTTTTAGCCATTGGATGCGAAATTTAATATATTAAAGTGTGTCACAACATTGGAAAAATTTTATTTTGTACTTTGTACCCTATCATGGAACAACTCCAACCATCTAATTTCACATTTAATGGATACTAATGATTGTCATCTCCTCGCATGAAATATAAATGGTGTCTACGTATATATTTTCAAAATTTTATTAAGATTAATCTATGATTTGAAGAGTTTATGTCCCCAAAATAGGGATTTGAGAATTAGTTCCAAGTGAGATTTTATCCAAATGAGTAAATAAACATTTTAATTGGGAGTAGAATATCTTTTGGTATTTTAAAATAGGGCCTTTAAGGATTTTAATGAATTACTATAAGAGAGAACGAGAGGGAGAAAAGGGCCAGAAGAATGGGTCAATGTGTTACTGCCCGAAATGAAGAGGGAGGCTAGACCGCTAGGGTAGTGTGGTCGTTAAGGCACAAGATACCAAAGCCAAAAAAAATGTTAAGGCCCCATCTAAATGGACCATTATTCCCGTTAGCTTTAAAACCTTTGTAGAGTTTAGTCGCTTGCCAGTTTGGTGCATCATTATTCATAAATATAATACTACAAATGATATTCTATTTGATGGAAAAATGTCGCGATTCTACTATAAATAGTAAAGCAAAACACGTTTTACCATATCGGCATAAAAGTTGAAATCATGGTTAATTCCCCCCTCTTTGGAGGCGTCTATTATCATGCTTGCTCTTAAGGGCAAGTAGAGATAAAGTTACGGTATTCCTACCGGAACATCTAAACACAACCATATATCATTTTGTGTGTGTGAGAGAGAATAGGGGGGAAGCAGTCCCAAAGGCTGGGAGAACACTCATATAAAGCAAAATTTCCGGTGGTTTAGGTCTCATCAAACTTTTGTTTAGGTCTCATTTCTTCTAATTTCAGCCAAGGAAATCAATTATAGCATCAATTTTGAATTGATAGGTCAATTATAAGACAAAAAAAAACCACCCCTTAAGCATAATCATCACAGATTTGAGGCATTTTTTGCCTTTAATGAGTATCCTTTTTGGTGTCCTGTGCAAGAATCGAATTTTCGAGTAAATAGTGCAATGATCATCGAAGCAGGGAGTGGATTATATGAGGAGTCAACTTCATCTGACAAAAAGTAAGGTACCTTTCAAAAACTCAAAACTCGTTGACAAATGTTATTTTGATGTTGGATAACTCTCGAATTGATCATTTCAACTTCGAAAAGTTCGGATATATCAAAAAAAAAAAAAAGGATTTCAAGTGATGCATCTTCTAACATATGATTTGGATCATTGATTTTCAATATTTTCATATGTTTGTAGATCATCTTGCTTTACACTATTTTTTATGGCTTTTAAATTCATAATTAGGTCTGAGAATAAACTTTTAGGCAATCTTAGGGATTTTCGGCACTAGTGCATCTTTTGACAGGGTTTAGAGGTGCATCTTATTTAGGGTGTTTAAGGTTGATGCCTCACAAAAGTTGGATTATCTCTATTCAATCATCTCATGTACAAAGATCTTTTTTTTGTTTATTTTGAGGTCGGCCACTGTATCGATGAGGTTACATCCCAAAACTTATGATTCTAAAATTACTCTTTGATAGGGTTTTACCCATAGAAGTAAATAGACAATATGCTCATGCAAAAGTATATCACGTTCCATTAATAAAAAATTCTCATGTTTTATTGCACATATTTACATCTAATCAACATTTAAGTTACTTCATGATGGACTTTGAGTGGAGTGACAATTTTCAACTGCCTGATGTTCACCTTAGTGATGAGAAAGATATTCATCTTGGTGATTAGAAAGTTTGAGGAAGCTGATTATATACATGATGTAATAGGTGCCAAGTTGTGATTTTCTGAGAAAATAACTGTTAGTTCATAGGGAATGGGGTTTCGGATTTGGTGGTGCATGTGCCGATGCCTCAACATAACGTCCCAACCTCTATTCGCACTATTAACATATAAAAATAAATAAATAAAAACCTATTAGTTCATAACTTTTAGTTGGGCATGAATCAGCATCAAATAAAAAAGCTGCTCCCACTACAACAGTGTGAAGTCCCAGCTAGGATAATTTTTTCCTCCTCCATGGTTTCTCTTTGCTCTCATGAATTTAATAGAGAGAATCAAAATACACTCATTAGTTAAGTTGAACTGCTTTTAGCATTTTAAAATAGAATGACTATTTCTTTCTTTCTTAAATAGCCCTTGATGGTGATCATTTATGAGAATATGACTAAACAGCATTAGGGCTAGTTTGGATGCTCTAATAACCATATTGATGGACCCATAACCATGCTGGAAGAGGTTATTCATAAGTACCGGGGGAAATGTAGTTGTTTTCAAGTTAAGCATGCGTGTTTGAAGTAAGTGGAGCAAATAAACAAGACTTACTCATGAATAGCTGGACCAAACATCACCATCTACTATTTCAAGTGAGACAGAGGAATGGGCCCCTATATAAAAACAAGTAGTCCAACCACCTTGGCATGGTAGGTGCATAATGTTTAAAGATATGGAATATATTTCTTGAGATATGTATATTAGTATATTCCATGTATAACTTCTTTCGAAAAAGTTAATATAAGGTTGAGGCTCTAAATAGTCAAATTAAAAATAGTATATCTTGTAATGCATTATCTAGACTGTCAATTTTCAAGATTTTCAAGTGTTTATAGATCTACACTACTTTTAAAGTTTTAAATTAATTAGTGATAAAAATGAATTTTCAGGCCATCACAAAGATTTTTTATACTAAAACGATATTTTTTTATACTATTTAAAAAATCATCTTACTTTGATTGTTTAGAGCTTCAGCCTTATACAAACCACACCCATCTTCTTTTAGCTAGGTATGAGCCATTTGTCCCATATAACACCCACTTGTACATTTATCTTCTCTCTTTTTTAATGAAATATACATGACAATTTTTTTTTTGCCTCTCTTAGCAATTATAAAAATAAATTCTCATTGGTTTTGAGAACTTGGCCCGAACCAAAAGCCCATGGGCCATCCCAGGCCCATTAAAAGCCCTCTTACAAATGAACACTTTATCTAAGGGAAAAGTTTATATAGAGCCGAGGCTCTAAACAATCAAATTAGATCCCACCTCAAAAATTTCACTAGAAGAAATTGTTTTGATTACTAAATATCCTTAAATTGATCATCTTGACATCATGATGTATGTACATGAGAAAAAATGGATTTCAAGTTTTGAAAATAGTGCATATTATAGCACATTTTTTGACCGTCAATTTTCAAGATTTTTAAGTTGTCATAGATCTGCTTGATCAACAATATTTCTTAACCTTTAAATTTTGTAATTAAAGATGAAAATGTATTTTAAGGAATATCACAAAGATTTCCAGTATTGAAACCACTTTTCTCGACACTATTTGAAGATAGGCTCTAATTTGATTGTTTAGAGGTCTCTAAACAATCAAGTTGGAGCCTATCTTCAAATAGTGCCGAGAAAAGTGGTTTCAATATTGGATATCTTTGTGATAGCCTTAAAATACATTCTCATATTTATTTATAAAGTTTAAAGCTTAAAAAATAGTGTAAAACGATAGATCTTTGAAAACTTGAAAATCTTGAAAATTAACGGTAAAAAAATAACAAAATACACTATTTTCAAAACTTTAAATCTATTTTTTTCTCATGTCTATGCATCTTGATGTTGAAATGATTAATTTGATGATATTTGGACATCAAAACAACCTCTTTTAATTAATTTTTTTGAGGTAGACTCAAATTTGATTGTTTAGAGCCTCGGCTCTATATAAACTTTTCTCTTTTATCTAATAAGTGCCTTCCCTCTCTCAAACTACACATGAAATCAATCACACACATGCATGCGCGCGTGCACACTCACGTCTACACATAAAAAGTATGATGAGTGAATTTTATTAATATGCTCCCTCGAGCTCTCTCCACTCAAGATTTTAAATATACAAAAGGTGAATTGTGAGTACTTTCGGAAAGGAGACATATTAATTAGTATGCACAAAATTCCTAGTTAGTGGAGCTCCCTTTAAAGCATGTAAAAAGGCAAACCACGCACTATTTTGGGGTCCAAGACAAACTTCATCATGAAACCACTCGTGGGGAGGATAGATTCCCATCACATCAAATAAACCCCATCACCAAGTGAGTTTGCATAGGAGTTTCAAAAGAAATTAATTCAATTAATTTCTCCTCACCACTTTAATTAACGACAAAAGTGAGTTTGGATAAGAGTTTCAAAAGGCATTATAGCGAAGATAATGATGTTGAGATGGATGAGGGACAAAATAAGAAAAAATAGAATTTTAAATAAATATATTATAAAAGTTTTAAACGTAGCACCAATAAGCGATTAGATGAAAAATAGTAGATTTAAGTAGGTTGGCTATGTGTAGCACAGACCAGTACAACATCTGTTAAGATTTACGAGTTAGTTCAAGTAAAAGATTTAAAAAAGACAAATAGTAGACTTAAAAAGACATGATTGATGATATCACTTTAATTAACCTCTCCCTCTCACTTTCCCCTTATTTCACTAGGGCTCTGGTCCTCAAGGGGCTTGCAACAGGCTATGCCGTGGGTCATGGTCCTAGCCTAGCCATGATCCCTATAGGATTTGTCCGAGCCCCGCCCAACTCTGAATGGCTAAAGAGGGCCTGGTCTAGGGCTTGTCAAGCCAAGCCTAATAGACCTAATGAAAAACAAAGGAAAAATAAAGAAGAGGGTTATGGTGGGTCGACATTTTGTGGCCTTAGTCTAGACTCGGGTTGGCCTGGTCCTCACGCCACTCCAATCCTAGTTTTTTAGACTCAAGCCGATTGGGCCTCAGCCCATTGCTAGCCCTAATGTCATAAATGGCGTCACTTCTCATTCCACTACACGCACTATTATGTAATTAACATTTCAAGATACCCATATTTCGCTATTTGCAAACTCAGAAACATGGTTGGTAATACATCCACTTGGGCTGCTAAATTTGGCCCATGGGCTAAGCCCCAACTTGAAATCTGGGATTGGTGGCTGAGTCAGCCTGGTTTGCTTTTCATTTTTTATCGGTATGTTTTATAGAAACTTATTTCTACTTGACTCGGCATGACACAACACAAGGTCAAGCCATCCATCTCATGAGCAATGCCAGGCCCCACTTTTGGGCCAAGGTTGAACCTCCGTGTTCTAGGATGCGCTCGGGCCGGCCCAAACCCGTTCGGCAAAAAATTCATTTCTACCTGATCTGACCGAGACCGACCCATAAACATAGCCAATCCAAGCCACCTATCCATGTGTGGAACTAGGCTCCAGGTTGTGCTACAGCTCACACTAAACCTTGAGGGTTTATGTTTAGCTTGGCCCAGCCCTAGCCTAGCCTCTTGCCACCACCCTCGCTTACAAATGGCTTGCCTATCTAGGGTTGGCAATTGGGACCCGTGGACTTGATGGGTAGATCCGACCCCAGGTCCAAGGGTTGGACGCGACAGCTCAGGTCCAGTTCCAACAACGTAGACCCATTTCGATTATGATTCCGCATCGAGGTAGTCCCTCCGTGCTGTAGTCCATCTCTTTGTTATTTAGTTAAGGAAAATGTTTATATAGAGTCTAGGATCTAAACAATCAAATAGAGCTTATCTCAAAAATCATACGGGGGGAAGAGGTTGTTTTGTTGCTCAAATATCTCAAATTTGATCATTTCGACATCAAGATGCATGAACATGAGAAAAAAATAGATTTCAAGATTGAAGCTTTAACTTTTATAATTAAAAATAAAATATATTTTAGGCTATCACAAAAATTTCCACTATTGAAACTACATTTCTCGACACTATTTGTAAGTGGGCTGTAATTAGTTAAATACAATTTTTTTAAAATGTAAAAATCGTTTTTCAAGTTTGATTTGGGTCCTCCATAATCAATTTGGGTTCGAGTCCCAGTCTGGACCCAACTCGGCACATTACCAACCCCATCTCTCCCATCTCTCGTAAAATCACATCACCACACCACTCATACGTGGTTTTATATATCCACCGCTCTCTCTTTCTCTCTTGTAGTCAAAGCTACCTATACACAAAATTGGAGCCTACTTTTATTCAGTGTTGAGAAATGTGCCAACACGGAAATCTTTGTGATGACCGATGATCCAATGCAATAATTGTATTGTAGTGTAATGCAACAATACTTTTTAAATTTTGCGCCCGCACTCTTTTCATCTCAATAATCAATCCCTTCAAAAAAAGATTCAATTTGAACTTTAGATATGGTCAAAATGAGTCATTTTTAAAAACAAATCTAGACCATTCATTTTGTGAATTTCAAGATCTTCGCCTTTATATACTCAAAATCATTTTTTAGTTTTTTTTTTAACATTGTTCATCTAATGATAATAAAGCCATCCAAAAAAATTGAGAAATAAAAAAATTCTTCTAAGACCTAGATCTAAGCATATCACCAAAATGAACGGTCTATATTAATTGGGCTAAAAAAATACTTTCTAAATTGTGTTTTCAATTCTTTCTTATTTTGTGATTGTTCATTACAATGAAAAGAATGTATATTTCAAATTTTGGATCAAATAAATGGCCATAAGATGACTTTTTAAAGTTATTGTATCATATTTTATACAACGGTTGCATGAAGTCATTACCCCTTTGTGAT
>NW_006497108.1:1984842-1996671 GCF_000471905.2 Amborella trichopoda
AAACTTGAAAATCTTAAAAATTGACGATCCAAAATGAGTTATAAAATACACTATTTTCAAAACTTAAAATCCATTTTTTTCTCATGCCTATGCATCTTGACATCGAGATGATCAATTTGAGGATATTTGAGCATCAAAACAACCTCTTTTAGTAAAATTTTTTAGATAGGCTCTAATTTGATTATTTAGAGCCTCGACTCTATATAAACTTTTCCAAAAAATCATATTCAACTCAAAAGACATAGAGATAGATTACATAGAGGTGGACCCAAACCTCGACGCATAAGGATTAACTGGACCAGGACCCGGACCCCGAACCGACCCGTTGCCACCCCGCCCTCTCACCTCTCTCCTAAAATCACATCACCACACTACTCACTAGTCACACTTAGTTTTGCATTTCTACCCCCTCTGTCGCTTCTAGTCAAAGATACCTACTTCCAAACATTATCGAAAGTCGGTTTTATGTAGAAGTCACAAGAAGTTCCTCATCATTCTGATTTAGAGTTTAAGCAATCTCCATCTCTCTTTCTCTCTCTAAAAAGTTGGGGAAATTCCATTTGATTTCCACTCCTTTCATGTGACCCTGGGGGGGGGGGGGAATCTCTTTCGTTGTCCTTTCAAAGCATTACATTTTAGGCAAAAGCCTCTACTCGTGCAAGGATTTACAGAAATGTTTCTCTTCGAGATTTTTCTCATATGTGAACTCCAACCAAAGGGTGTGATTTGCATAATGTTGCAATTTTAAACGATCAAATTAAGATGCGTCTCTAAATTTTATCATAAATATAATTTTGATGTTTATATTTTTTAGGATGGTTTGAGAATTGTTTTTTATATCTAATTATAAAATTTTAAGCTCTTACAATAGTACAAATGAAGTAGATGTGTAAATACATAAAAAATTTAAAAATTTGGAGTCAATATGATTTAAAAAATAAAATAAAAATAAAATAGTATTTAAGCTTGACATTGTGATTGAGACCATCTTAACCATTTGTTCATATTGTACGTCGAGAGAAGTGACATGCATGAATTCCTTATCCCTAGTGGCATAAAGAAAGTTTTTCCATTAGTAAAAAAAAATTCAAAAACGAAAAAAATTTATATAAGGTTGAGGCCCTAAATAATCTAATTAAGGTGTACCTCAAAATTTACTAGAAGAATTTGTTTCAATGCCCAAAAATTGTAACATCTCGACCTCAAGATGTATGAACATGAGAATAAAAAAGATTTAAAGTCTTGAAAATAGTGTATCTTTTAATACATTTTTTGGAACATTAATTTTCAAAATTATCAAATGCTCATACATTTGTTCGATCTACATTATTTTAAAATTTAAAATTATATTATTAGATATGAAAATAAATTTCCAGCCTAACACAAAGATGCATTCTTAATCTAGCCGCATACTAATCACCGATAAATAGCTTATTACGCTGAGATTAAGAGTTAATTATCTAATTATCAGCTCTGGGCCCTAAATTAATGATGAGTTCGCGGCGCTCTATAAATGGTGGAAATACCCTTTATCGAAAAGCGTTCTGCGGTCAGTTTACCCTTAAAAACCATTCAAATCACTGAAACAAACCCTCTATCTCTCTTCTCAAGGAGCTTAAATATCGAGCCCTTCTCCATTCAGTTCCACAAATGCATTTTTAAGGTGCTTTTTTACCGTATTCTCCATTAAAGCTCGAGCAAATTTTCCTTCACCTTTATATCAAAACCCTAATTTTTGGTACTTTTTTGTTACAATTATGAAGTATTTGCCCCGAATTTATAGGCCTTAGCATAAGATCTTCACTCTGTTTTTCTCTCTCTCTGGTTTTTTTTTTTTGAATGTTGATTTTCATTGTGTTTTTCTCTCCGTAACATCAAGGATTGCAGGTTTGATCTCTGTAACTTTTTATGCATAAAGCAGCTTCAAATTTTGCTCTGAGTTTTCTTTAAAATCGAGCTCTTTTTCACTGCTAATGGTTATTCGTATGAATTTTCAGCCATAAATTCAAAAATTGAGGTGCTTTTCTCCATTTGCAGTCTAGATACTGTATTTTAATTTATAAGCGCTAAAGATTGAGCAATTCGTCCCTAGTTTTTGAAGAGAGCAACATTATTTTTGTCCATGAAGCTTGAAGATCGAGCTACTTCTCTTTAAGCTATTGAACTATCTCATTCTGGTTCAGAGAAGCAGAGTTGAAGCTATGGCTTGTTTTTGCTCTGTGTTAACATATTAGAAGGTTAAAGATTGAGCTGATTTCTCACAGTTGAGGCTGGCCGCTGGATTGCATTTTTAAGGTACGCTTCTCTGAACTTTTGCAATTTTCCATTAAGAAATTTCTCAACTCTACTCCTATATCTGCATATAATTCTTGTGTCTTTTCCCTCTCTAATCATCTTTCTCTCTCCGAAAAGGCTGAAGATTGAGCTATTCTACACATTTCAGAAATGTGTTTTCCAGTGTAACTCTCGCATGGGGCAATTTTTTGTTTGTAAGTATCATCTTCAGATCTCTGTCCGGATTTCAGGACGAACATAAGATATTTTTGTATATCTTCTCTTTAAGAGTTCTGCATTGTGTGCGGTCACACGAGCATGGCACCGGATCCTATCAGAAATTCAGAATTCTAAAGTTACATGTGCTTGAGCAGCATCAAAACCGATTGAACCAGGTCTTATCCAAATTAAATTTTGATTTAGTAAAAAACCGATCAAAACTAAAGTTCGATCGTTTTGAACAGACCGACTGGCTGTTTTTATCTCATTGGATAGTGTTTTTTTGTTTTTGGAAATGGGTTGAGGTTGGGGTTGGGGTTGTGGTGACTGCACGCCCACACCCTAATAATCACGTTATTGTATCCATTCTCATTAACACATGACACCTTAAAAAAACTAAAAGATTTCGTAAAAACCTCTGATTACCCTTCGTATTTCATGATAGATCTTCTTTCGTAAAAGAAAAAAACTCTCAAGTATTTTAATATACTTTCTCATCTCTTCTCTCAAGTCGGTAAATATTTTACCGTACGTCTTATCTCTTATATCTCAAGTTTATTCATTTTCGGCCATAAAAATTAGTTTTAAAAAATTATTTTATTTCATCTCGATCCAAAAACTTTTTAAAAAAGTACACAATAGGATTAAAAATGCTTTTGAATTGAGATGAAATAAAACAATTTATTGGGATAAGTTCTTATGGCAAAAAAAAATGAATAAACCTGAGAGAAAAGAGACGAGAGGGTACGACGAAAAGGGTCGTTTTATGCAAAAAAAAAATAGAATGGAGGTCTAGGAGAATGGGAATGGTCTACTGTAAAATAAGATGGAGAATTAAAGATCTGTACGATATTTTTTCAAAAACTAATTCTTAAACTATTCAAAAATAGATAGGGGTAGGGCTAAATTACCCTTCAAAAAAAAAAAAAAGGGAAAGAAAGCAACTTTTTTAAGATATATTATATATTTTTAAAATATTCATTTAAATGTTTTAAAAATCTTTTCAAACTTATTCAACCGGTGGTCACATTAACCAGACTGCTTTTGATTACACTAGTACTAGCTCCCTTGTGTCGCACCCCTCTAAAACGCTTAAAAATCCACCCTGCAATTTTCTCTTAAGATTTCTATATGAAAAATGAAACCTTGTGGCCCACCCCTTTAAAACGCTCAAAAGAAAACAATTCTTCAATTTTCTCTTTGAGCATAGATTTCTAAAGCACTAGTTCTGAAGCATCGCTATGAAGTTTTCTCTCTCCGATGTGAATAATGAGCTACTTTTTGACACCTTAATTTTAGGTAAGTAGTTTCCTCTTCATGAAAAAAAATAAACAGAGGGCTTAAAAGTTGCACTGTACCTTTTACTTTGTGTCCAAAGGAACAATGTTTTAAGCTTAAACCTTTGAAAATTTCTACTATTTTGAGGATTTACAGGCAAATTTTTTGTACGTTTTCACATATTTTGAAGATATCAAGTGTTTCGAAATTAGGAAATGCCACCAGGTATTTCTAATTTTGATTTCCCCCAAATCTAACTTATGCAATTCCCGGGTCGACCAGGGCAATATTTAATGAAAGAAACAAAGAAAAAAAAATAGAAAGTATGGAGACTCAAGCCATTCCAAGATTTTCTGTACTGAATGCCCATACTCCCAATCTCGTCCAACTCAGGCAATTTTGAGGTGGACAAGCGATTTTTGAATCAATGGATACAGCTACTATGGATCCCTTTTGTAAATAAATTCAAAGATGATCCTTTTTGAAGTCTTTAGTATTGAAGGAAAAGAAAGAAGATTGATGTTTTCTCTTCCTATGTAATCAGGCTCTTTTATTTTTTTTTATGTCTTTGATTAAATAACTTGGAAAGCATCCCAAATAGTTAAGATAAGGCTCTTTTATTTTTTTTTATGTCTTTGATTAAATAACTTGGAAAGCATCCCAAATAGTTAAGATAAGGCTGATGAATTAGAAAAGGGACTACTAGTATGATTAGGGGTTGGATTTTGCATAATTTAGAACCAAATAGATGACTTACCTTAGTTATTGTGAATGGATAATGGAGTTGCCATGCAGCACACTGATAATATGCAACTGCATTGTTGCATACTTGCCAAAACTAATATAAGATTAGGGGACAATTGAAATCCATGATTTAAGATTGTCCGAACCGGTTGTTGCCGGTCTTTTATTTTTCTCGATACAAGAAAACCTTGGACAGTTGGCGAGTCGAATCCAAACCGATTGAGCTGATTGAGTTTAGCCTAGAAAGATTGGCCCTACCTATTTTTTTATATAGATTAAGGAGTTAGTTTTTTTTTTTTAAGGTGTCCGAAGGTGGTGTGAGCAAGATTGGAAACCACAACGTGGTAACTAGGTATGGGGTACTACTTCCTACTATTTAATTTTTAAAAAAACTAAATTTAGAGAGGCTATATATACCTTTGTGACAAGAATGCTATAATCAACCTTGGTTCACATTTGAGATTGGATAAGGTGGGGAGTGATACTTCTCTTCACAAAGTCTAATAAACTTTATCCAAACTTTGACATAATTAACAATAATACCCCCAATCACCCAGTTTCCCATCCAATGGCCAGGAGCGAAAATGACCCTAAAAGTAAAAAGCCTTATTGTATACCTTTTCATTATTTTAAATTAATTTTAATACTTTTTTATTTATAATGTAATCAAATCAGAGAAAACTTTGGCACAAGATCCTAGAGTTTGTCTCAAATCGGACACCCTGAGGCTGAGATTGTGGCCAAAATTTGGGGTTTAATACTTTGGCTGTCTTTTCCTAAGAGAATTTGGTTGAAGCTCAAAAAATGGATTTCTTAACAAATGATGAGATCGTTAAAAAAATACTGTGTTGTTCTTGTAGAAAATGAAACTTCCATCAAATTTCAGTTTCTCTTTTTGGATTTTGCAAGAATTTCACCAATTGTTTTCTTCATCTTATGCGTCCTATGTAGTCAGCCGCTTCGGTATTTCTATTTGTGGGAAATAGACAAGCAAATAAGACAACTTCAATTTCCTCAATACAAGAAAGAAATTTCCTCAATACAAGAAAGAAATTGATGCTATGGATATGCTCGGAAATTACGATTCCCACTCTCCGCATTTTTAGTACTTCTAGGGCAAAACTTAGCATATTCGCAGTGATAAGTGATGACTGATGAGAACCAAGATCTGTTATAATAGTGAGTTGGTGACTTTTAATCAATGTCTTATTCGGTTTGGTTCAAAGTAAATTGAGTTTGTTTGAATATTTAAATTAAAAAAAAAATATTGAGTTTGATTGAAAAACAATAAAAACCAATATTTGACCGATATTGGCTAGTCAAACTAACTTGTTTGAACCAGTTCAACTATCAAAATAACTTTGGGGAAACATTTTAAAAATATTATATGTTTAGAATATGATACCTATTTTTCTTTTCTTTTTTCTAAAATTCAATCCAACTGGTTTAACATGTGGTTGACTTGTTTTGATTTGTCCAAACTCCTCGTCAGTTTGGTGGCCGATCCAATCCCGATAACATTGATAATCACACTATCACGATGATAATATTTTTATTTTCTTTTTGAAAAAAGTATATATTGAGACTATATATCTCTGGTATAAAGAGATCTCCATATGTTGCGATTGTCCTATTGACAATGCTAAAGATCAACAAAAAAATTTACAAACTTTGTAACATGCCTAAGCTATCAAATTTTACATATGCTGAGTTTGAGCTAATATCTTATAGTTTACAACTCTTTTCTACGAGGAAAATGTTTATCTAAGATTGCAACTTTATGCTATTGAAATAAGGTGCACCTCATAATATATAGAATAGGCAAATTAAGCATTAAAACTAGCGAAGCCAAGGGTCAGGGAAATCCTGGCCTGAGCCTAAAACCAAGCGTCAACTTGTGGCCTAGGGCTGGCCTTAACTATTTCATTGCGGCTTAAGTTCAGCCCTATTTGTCTTTAAGGAATGATTGTGACCTCCATGTGCAGCGCAGAAGATAAATGGTCGCGTAAATAATCCCATAATAGATATTATAAGAACTGAAGCAGTGATATTTATCTTTTGTTACATTTATGAACTCCAAAGTTGATGGCAACTTGGTAATAATTTGTGCATACTTCATCTTTTGTTACATTTATGAACTCCAAAGTTGATGGCAACTTGGTAATAATTTGTGCATACTTCTTAGGTCTATTAACGAATTCTCTTTAATTCGTTTGAAAGTCTGGAAATTTCTTAGTCGAATCGTTAATATGGATCGAAAATCAGTTGCTTTGGAATGGTACGAGTTCCAACCCAGTTCCCCCTAAAACCCGCAAATATATGGTGGGAATGGGGAACCAGACCTGTCCACCGATTTTTGTTCTGTATAGCTATTCCAATCTGAATTGGTATTTTTTACAACCATGTTGAAAAATAAATTAATACTAATAAATTTAGGGTGTGGTTTGTATAGAGGCGAGGCTCTAAACAATCAAAGTAAAGTGCACCTTCAAATAGTGTTGAGAAATGTGGTTGCAATACTGGAAATCTTCGTCATAACCTTAAAATATATTTCATATTTAATTATAAATTTTAAAATATCAAAAATAATGTAGATCGAGCAGATCTACGAGAACATGAAAATCTTGAAACTTGACTATCCAAAAATGAGTTACAAGATGTACTATTTTAAAAACTTGAAATCCATTTTTCTCTTATGTCCATGGATGTTGATGTCGAGATGATCAATTTGAGCATTAAAAAAACCGCTTCTAGTGAAATGTTTGAGGTGGCATCTAATTTGATTGTTTAGAGCCTCAGCCCTATATATAAACTTTTTCCATAAATTAATCATCCTTTTAGTATATGCTAGGAAAAATTCCAATCGAATGAGCATTTTTTCAACCGTGTGTAAAATAAACTAATACTAATAAATTAATCATCCTTGTAGCATATGGTAGGAAAAGAAAAATGAGCCAGTTCACTTGTGACATATTATAAATAATCGCCGGCTTTGAAGATTGAAGAGTGAGAAAATCACAGTTGGTAATCGCCGGCTTTGAAGATTGAAGAGTGAGAAAATCAGAATTGGGTAGGGATTTTCACAAGAGAATGAAGCCCTCAATGTGCCAGCAAGCAAGGTGTCCTTCTATTAGAGCGGAGAACATCGAAGCTGAGAATTCAATAATAAGTTGGCCTTCTTCTCTTTCTTTGCCACCACCTGAAACTCCACAAGAGTCCATGGAGTTCCTTGCTAGGTCATGGAGTGTCTCAGCTTTGGAGGTGTCCAAAGCTTTGAATGAGGCTTTTCATGGTCCTCGTGTCAAAGATGAGAGCACCTTGGAGATGGAAACTGCCTCCACAGACACTTCTACTACCACTGATTCCACCAACTGCAAGCAAAAGCTCTCCAATTCGGTAATGATTTTGAGAGACTCTCTCTCTCTTTCACACACACATACTCTCTCTCTCACACATACTCTTTCTGATGTGCTCTCTCTCTCCATCATGGGTGTTCTCTCTCACACATTCACACTCTCTCTATGATGGGCGTTCTCTCTCGCATTTATATCAATGTTTCATTAATTTGAGGTTGAAATTGGGGAAGGGACATTTCTTATTGTGTTTGTGGTGTGATGTGGCTCAGGAGCAAGAGTCCATTGATTTGAAAAGAGGATTCTTACCATTCCAGAAGCCTACCCATCGAATGTCTGGTGGAAGCCCTCCAGTTTCTCCTACTGACCATGAAGATCTAAAAGTACAGAACTACATGATTTATGCCAATTTTTGTTTGCTTCTATTTTATACATTAAAGCATTCTTTATTGAAGAGAGAGAGGCATATTTTTGTTTTCTATTCTTCATACTGAGCACTTTTACTCTTTGAATCATGGGATACTTCAAGTCTCTAACAGAGAGAGAGAGTCAGATTTAGGGACATTTTTTTATATCTTTCTACATATCAAAGTGGCCTATCCTTGAATGGTGGGATACTTAAGAACTTCATTTTTTTAGTTCTTTTTTCACATAGAAGTAATCGATTAGTCACTTTCCCTACTTATGATTCTAAACTTTGACAAAAACACCCAAACATCGTAGGCATTATCTTTTTTTACTTTCGAGTATATGGGTTTTTTATTTACCATTATTTATCTGTCACTATTTGATTATTTTTACCAAAAATCTTGAGAATGTACAAAAATGGCATGATATTGTTAAGGGTGTGGTCTGCATAAAGCCGAGGCTCTCGACTATCAGAATAAGGCACACCTTCAAATAGTGTCGAAAGATGTTGTTTCGGTATTAGAAATCTTTGTGATATAGCCTGAATATTTATTTTCACATCTAATTATAGAATTTAAAGATCGAGCAGATCCATAAATACTTGAAAATCTTAAAAATTGATGGCTAGAAAATGCATTACATGATGCATTATTTTCAAAATTTGAAAACCATTTTTTCTCATGTCCATACATCTTGAAGTCGAGATGGTCGATTTGAGGATATTTAGGCATCAAACAACCTTTTATAGTGAATCTTTAATATGTGTCTTAATTTGATTGTTTAAGGCCTCACCCTTATATAACCTTTTTCTTTTAAAAAAAAATTGTCACTTTATTAGTGAAATTGTTGATTTAACGCTTCTGTCGATTTTTAAGGTGGTTTAACCATTTTATTGATATTTTTTCAAATTATTTTGTGCAGGAATGGCTTGTGCTACATCAAGCACTCAATCCAGATTTACTACGCAATGAGGGGCTCCACAACACTAAGGTATGTCACTCGAAGGTTCCTCAAACTCAAGCCACATACTCCATACCAAAATTTTGTATTACTAGGAACCGGGTTTGGGCTTTAGCTATTGGTAGTTGACATTAGCAATGTTATATCTCAAGTTCGATTATACTATTGCATAACGCAAAACAAAAAAAAATCTCATACTACAGAGTGTTGTATAGTACATGCATGACAATGGTGTCCACCATTTGTACATAAAGATGGATGTTGGAGATGAGCCATAAATGATAGGGTGCGGTTACTTAACACTCGTATTCTGTCATCCCGGAGCATGGATGCCGTAGTGGTGTACCGTGTACCATGAACCAATGATATATGGTATGCCCCTTATTTTACATTTCCATGATATTCATACAGATTTAGAATCAGTGTCTCACATGATATTTTAGAAGAAAACATTAAAAACTCAAATTTGGATTCTTATATGATATCCTTAATGCATCTCTTCTAATCCAATATAAAAAAAAGTAAGTAATGATCACCCTTTTTTTTTTTTTGGGCAAGTTTTTTATGCTTCTTCAATAGCATATAAGTTCTATCCTCCCCCTACCATCCAGCTGTCCAATTTTGATCAAGAGAGCCACTCACCGTTTGATCTTAGATCCGATGTCTCAAAGTGTTTTATTTTTAGTTTTTTTTATACAAATTGTATGAATATGGAATTTGGTACCTGCCATCTTCTCATTGGGGTGCACCTATAAAAAATATTAAAAATATTTTTTTTGATAAAATATAATGACCAAAATACCTCTTGAAACTTTTAGGGGTATTTTGGTTATTTTATTTTATTGAAAATATTTGTTTTTATATTTTTCTCCCATGCGAGTTTAATAGAGGAATGAACGTCCAAAATTTGGTGTCAAAATAGTTTATAAAAAAATATTAAATATAAAATGGTGTACAGACATGACATTGTGATTGCGCCAATCTTAGCCTTCCATTCAGAATGGATGGTTGGATAAAATGGAGGATAGAACTTCTATGCTGCAGGGAAAGCATAAAAACCTTTTCCTTTTTTTTTTTGCTTCATTTGGAGAGAAAAAAGGTGTTTTTTTTTGGTAATTCAATGAATTTGTTAGTGGTTTTTTAAGCTGTCAGTGGGCATGGGTACCATTATGGGTGGCACTAAGTTATGACATGTGTTATCCCCATGACCTCAGCCCCTTTTCTCAAAAAAAGCAAAAAAAGAAGATTTTTTCAAAAGATTAAAGATGGAGAGAACCTTTTTTTTTCTTCTATGTAGATGTGCAAGAGCGGTCTACTAGGCGGGAAGACCGTCGGCCGATGGTTAAAGGATGAGAAAGAGAGAAAGAAAGAAGAGAACAGAGCTCGAAATGCTCATATACATGCCGCCGCATCCGTGGCTAGTGTGGCTGCTGCAGTTGCCGCGCTTGTTGCAGCAACGGCTGCTTCTCCAAGCAGAGATAGCCCTTCAAAGGCTGTGGAGGCTGTGGCCTCGGCAGCCGCACTCGTGGCCTCGCACTGTGTGGAGGTGGCAGAGAGCATGGGAGCCAATCATCACCACATGGCATCTGTGGTTAGCTCGGCAATGAATGTGAGGACACCTGGGGATATCATGACCCTAACTGCAGGCGCCGCTACAGGTATTATTGATGAGAAAGCTTTATCATCCATGCTCTTATAGTAATAAAATGTATAGATTGTCTACAAAGTTATCATTTATCTTTGTACATGGAGGTCATAATCATTCTAGTCCCTTAAATTTCAAAATTGGTGGTTGTAAGAGTGTTACTGAATAGACACAAAGTTCCAAAAAACAAAATTTTTTGGATTTTGTGATTCACCCCAAGCCATCCAATGTGGCATCTAATGAATAAAAATGATTCTGACCTCTATGTACAAAAGATAAATAGTTCCTATATAGATCATCTCTAAAATGTACACTCAAAATCATTTTCTTATTTTAAAACTATTCATCTGATGATTATTAGGGTAATTCCAATGTCTGAGATGAAACAAGTCCATATAAATATGTGACCCCAGGTGTTATGCACGGGGGCTCTAAACCCGATGGGTTGTTTTTTAGAAAATAAAGTACGATATAATATGAGAAATAATACATGAAACAAACATACACAATAATACAAAATATTTACGTGGTTAACCCCAAAAGGGCTACATCCACAGGGGCGATAAAATGAAAGCCACAATACCAATGAAAGTTACATTAAAGATTTGAGACATAGAGTTGTTTCTCTAACCCTCGACAAAACCCAGTTGAGAAAAACACTTTTAAACTATTCTCCTGACCGATACCACATGTCATTTTTTTTTATCTTTACTTCTGACAACCATTACCGACAACACTAGATAAATAGAGATGCGAGAGCAACGAGAAATTGACTTTCTCTAAGGAAAAATCACCCAAAATATTCATGAGAATCGCTTCTCTGCAAGAAACCAACATCTCAATCTTCAGGAGTCTATAGGAGGCACAATAACAATGTTTCTCTCTATAGGAAGCTCTTTTCTCTTTAAAGAAAAACCACATTTCTCATATTGTAACCCAAATAAGGCA
>NW_006497108.1:2003345-2024849 GCF_000471905.2 Amborella trichopoda
GAGAGAGAGAGAGGGGAGGTTCTCATAATCGGATTTTACCTGAGCATAACCATTTCCCGTTTCATATTCTTTGACGCCATAGTTGTACGTCAACTCCAAGACCGTATTTTTGTCTTCGGGGCCATAACCCATCATGGCAATAGTGTACTATGGAAATACAACATCTTATTAGTGACCCTAATACCTTAATGCATTTTAAAATAAGAATGTTAAAGAAGAGTAAAGCACAAAATTGGTTTATCCTAGGTTATAATGTCAACAGAATAGGTCAAATGGACAGTAAGAAAAAAAGAAAAGGATTAGAATATTTGGTAGCTACAGAGAGAGATTAGAATACCTTGTACTCGGGATTGTCTCGTTTGCGCAGGAGCTCCATGCCAAAAGCCTGTAGTCATGGTGATATAACTTCAGCAGTTCATTCGCATTGTGTGTAAATTCAGCACTTCTTGGTGAGCATGCGCGTGTGTGAGAGAGAGTTTTGTGTGAAAAAGCAACAGACAAGCGGGATGACACATATGCACTAATGGAAGGAGAAGACATGGTAAAAAAAAGAAATAAAAATGAAAAAAGATAAACTCTACTATGAAGTCAAAGCAAAAGAAAAAATTGCGGCATAACAGAATAATATATGTCTACCAACTTCTCAGTGATATGATTTTTCACCTTCTCATAAAAATTGATAGAACGATCAAGATCTCCCACCCGAAGCATTACTTGGCACAAGGGCTCGGGTGTAGGCCCTCTTTCTAAAAGCTCAAATTTATAGCCATCCGGATCTTCGACGAAAGCAATAACAGTATTGCCACCTTTTACAGGACCAGGTTCCCGAGTAACCTTTCCTCCCTTTGCTTTAATGAGTTCTACCGTTTTGTAAACCTGCATATCGAAAACAATTAACACCAGGACTTTTGCGAACATTCACAACTAAGAAGATAACTAGAAAACACCAATTGTAATATATTATGGTTCAGTAGTCCAAAACTCTAAATCATATCTACCTTCTGTACCAAATGACAGATGATGAAGATTAACTTCAGTCAATGTCCTGGTCAATTTCCAGTCAGTCATTAGGAACAGACATTGCATGCCCACCACATACCATACAGCCATACTCCCTCGGATTATGACATACTTTTCCAAATAATGTTTCCATATTTCCAACAGTTCATAATTAAGCAAGACTGTCCATTTCTCAAAAATGTATTTACTGAAGACCGTGTGAAATATAATAAACCCTCTGAGAGAAATTGAAACTTACATCCTCAACTGCGATACCGAAATGACCAAAACCAGTACCTATATCATATTTATCCACTCCATAGTCTGTAAATCAAGATCACCACACAAGCAATTTGAGAGATTAGACATGCAAACCCCAGCTTCAGAGAAGTATTACATTATTCAATGCAGTATGGTATATACAGTAAAACATAGGATATGATCAAGATCTAATCCTGATGACGGCTGGTGGAGAATAATGGCAGGTTAGGCTACATGAGAATTCTCCAAGGTGGAGTACTGTATACCATATTCCATTGGATTTTGCAACACTTCTTCATACAAAAGAGTTGCAAAACTATATCAAAAAGTACTCAGATGAATATCTTACTATAAGTGAGTTCCACCACAAAATGTGAATCTTCTGGACCATACCCAAGAAAAGCATTTGTATATCTCTCTTCAGGTATGTCACGCTTCCTCAGCAATTTCATCCCCAAGCACTCTGTATAAAATCTGCAATTATATTCACAAAAATGAGCTCAAAAGAAAATCACAAGCATCATCAATCCAAATATAATAGAAAGTATACTACATCCAAATATAATAGAAAGTATACTACAAACCATTCAACTATGGAAAACCACAGGACAACAACATTATCAAAAAGATAAACCATGTTGGAGGCTCATGTTCCTGTTCTCACTCAACCCACCCAACATCACTGTCCACCATTTCATTGGAGTGTGATGACACAATTGACATTAGTTTTCTATAGTCCATGAGCTCATAGCATATTATCCCAAGAAATAACTACAGGGTAGGAGTTTGAATTCAGAAGAGCATACTTAATGGTCTTGTCCAAGTCTCCAACACGATAAACGACATGAAGAAGTCTCCTATTATCCTTTTTAGCCCAGTCCAGGATATATTCCTGGCTCACAGTGGTGCTAGCTTGTGCCATATTGGTAGAAGTCCTTGCCTCTGCAACATTTCCCTCTGCTCTTAATATACTAGATGCCTTTATACCAAACAGGTGCGCCTGCTGAATAGCTGTATCAGACACAAGTTAATGTAATTGCTCTGATAAATAGCAACAAAACAAAGTACATGCTCAGTAAACAAATTTTAATCAAAACCACTGAGAATGCTTTGTTCTCAGTCAGAATAGCATGGATATTGGACAATGGTCACTGATTTATCTGAAATCATAGGACTATAGGAGCAATCAAGCAATGTTTATATTTCAAAAAAAAAAAGGATAAATGGGCGCAGCCGCGCAGGAACACACTTGCATGTGCATGCTGACAAACACACACATGATAATAAGTATTCGATCTTCTTCCACAGCCCTATGAGTTCTGTTATATCTGTTAAAACTTAAAAATACACACAGAAAAAAAGAAAAAAAAAGAAGAAGAAAATGTGCCTAAATTTTGAGAAAGTCTTGCTTTTCATGCGGACTGAAGCTTTCAAATCGGTGCATTTGAATAATGCACCATTCATATCAGAATTCAGTGCACAGAGGATCCTCCTTCTGATGTCACAAGTAAATGGATGAAACGTGAGGACAGGAGGGAGAAGTTTAGCTCAGACATGGGAGAAGTTTAGCTATGAGGAATGAAACAGTTCAGGGATCTTCCAAGAGCAACATGTTCCAGTTTAGAGAACTTTTCTTTGGAGAGAGGCAATAATACAAAAGAAGAATTGGGTATTGTTGGAGATAAGCTAGACTTTGGAAAGAGGCCGATCAGATAGTATAAAGATCTAATCTAATCGGTAAACTGAAAGAAGGGCTACAATCATAGGAAATGGAGGGCCACATGTGAGGAGCGTCATGTGTGTAGGAACTCCAAAGCACGGCATCCTCGATGGACTATAACAAGCAAAGGAGTGATTGAGATGAAAGGTCCAACGGATGAGAGATAGGATTTAATTGCATTATGGACAGAATGAAAATAGAAAATTTTATTTGTCATCATTGTTGTTCACTCCTTTTTTCCTTTTTTTTCTTTTCTTTCTTGGGGTGGTGGAGGTGTGGGAGGTAATTTGGGTTGGAGACCATATAGACTGATGATTTGCAGTTTCATAAGGACAAACAAGTATAGTTGTGGTTAAATAATTGTGGACGACTGTGATTAAACCACTTTGGTGGAGAAGAGCACATGCTTGGCTCACAAAATTATCAGTTGGTTCCACAGGGTTTTTATAGTAAAATATGAAGAGAGATGTTTGTTTTGATGGATTCCATGGACAAACACTGCATACAACTACCAAACTGAAAAAGTTCAAATGGAACGATGAATGAAAGAGCTGGAGCACAGATGGCATGGGAAGAAGACCATAGTGTGAATGCATGTTATTTCAGTATTCAATAAGAACATGTATAGCATGCTCCCGGGGGAGCATACTGCACACCAACTCCCTAGGACAAAAGAGCAACTTGGAAGTAATTTTTTTATCCAAAATTTCAGGATACATCTAAGGACCATCAGATGTTTAGAAGGAAAAAAAAATTGGATTTTAAGTTCTTGAACACCTAGATCTTGCCCTCTGAAGATTGGACTGTTCTTGTTCAATCTTGGGATTTTAAATTTTTGAGGCACATAGTGAGATTTTCTTTTTCCATTTTTTTTTTTTTTTGAGATTGCTGTTAGGTTCTAGGGGCTATATTCCCACAACTTGGGGTCTAAAAAGTATTCCAAACATGAGTCTTATCCGAGGGAATAAATGCATAGTATGCTCTCGGGGGAGCAGTAAATCTTTTCACTTTCAATAATAAATGATTCTCCTTTGATAAACACAGAAAAAGAAGAACTCATGAGATATTTTTTGATTTTGAGAAACTGAATGAGACCAGATGGACTAGTTTAACTTGAGCTAATAACCAACTCGAGCCAGCAATTATCTCAAAGCTGAATGACACGATACGTACTAGTTTAACTCGGGCTGATAACCAACTGAAGCCAGCAATGATGAACTTCCTCAATTCATTGATTGGGGGTGGCAGTTTTCAGAAGTTTTTGATGAGATGTCTACTGAGACAATGCATGGTCATATTTTGGTAGGAAACCTCAGTTGCCCTAGGAGCAATTGAAGTTCTGGAAGAGGGAAGATATAGGGTGAAGTGGTTGATACACATGCACTTTTATACACGTAAACATCCATGCTTTCCATCACAAATACAGAATTCCAAGGACCAATTGTAATTTCTAAAACTGTGAAATCCATTAATATCGCTCACTTTCTGGACCTTAAATCATCAAATCAATTGCACCCATCATGCTATAGTAGATATTAACTTCGAAAGAATTAATGATTGAAGGTTTGTCGGTGTTTCACTTAACCTAATGCAGTTCTATGCATAAAGGAATATCAAGTAGACCTAAAAATCTGGTCCAAAATCCCATTATGCATTGCCACCACGAAGTTCCCACATGTAGTGAGCACCAATTGTATCACAACATGCATCATCATCATTGTCGCCTTTCCCAACTATTTGGGGACGACTAAGAGAATAAATTCCCAGCAGAATACCTAAACCTTATTCCATCCAATATCATATTATTTATGTCATAAAGTACATATTAATTAATCAATATAGAAAAATCACCACAAAAAGGTTCAGAGATATGAAACTCAAAATCTTAAGCAGATGCCAATCCACCTCAAATCACATAAGTTAAATTGTTTTGGTACACATGTAAAAAAGGAATCAAGCATCAAAGCCATGTTCTGCTACTGCTAGATGAAGACAACCAAATTACACAGATTCGACAAAAACTCCAAATATGAGAAGTTCTCATGAGTGCAAACGGCAAAAGATCAAACAATCTCAATATAGCAGATTCTTGCAATGGATTTTTGCATATTTTCAGCAAATTGCAGAAAAATTAGTGGTTTCTGACCTGTAACTTTAAGCGCCAAAAGAAGGCAAAGAAAACTCATCTGATGTTCTATCAATTTAAATAGTATTCTTTGTACTGACACCTCTAATGAGGTTCTCATCTCGGGATTTTTTTTTATATATATCTTTTTGGTATTCTTTCTCTAATTTCATGTTTTCTTTTTCTTTTTCTTTTTTTCCCACAAAGACCAAATCATGAAAAACTGTAATTTCCCCTGATAACTCCAAAAAGAAAAAATAAATAAAAATAAAGGGGTATTTCCAATGAACTCTCTCTTTTCCTCTTCATTGATCCTAGTACTCAATTGACTACTTTGATAGTCGTTTTTGCCCTTATTTTGCTCACATCTCATCGACATTTTTTTCTTTGAATATGCTTAGGTATAAAAGCTAAAAAAGATCCGAGTTTTGCGGGAAAACAGCTCAAAACCGTGTACGCAGTTCCAATAAAATTTCCTTTCAATTACCAACAAAATAGCTGCATCTTTTAATCAACTACTATGAGAAGCAGTTTATGAAAATTTTTTTGGTAGTGTTCTTTCTACTTTTCCCCTAAAATCATGACGCTTGTACAAAATAACCTCCAATTTTGGCCCCAAAAAAAAAAGGAATTTTTTTCTTCCTATGAAACCTCACCTTGTTTTCCTCAGGTCCAGTAGTATCTTTTGCTGTTTCCATACAACAATTTAATGACTTTCTTCAAGAACTTGCAGTGAATTCTAGGGCAGGTTTTATTCCCTCACATATGAAATCACTAAGTTCTTAAGCTCTCAAGAAATTGCCCAGACTTCATTCATCACAAAAGTAACACAATTCTAACAAATCAATGGGTGAATGCTCCAAAGAGTGAGATACAGAGAGAGAGAGGAGAGAGAAAATTACCACTGCCTATATGCAGGAGGGCCGCTCTTCGTGAGGGACCGGACGCCATTAGAGAGGTGTTAAAGCAAGCTTTCACCGAGCTTTTCCATGGCATCTTCCTAAGATAAGAGAGAGAATGGGCTCGGAAAGAAGCCAAGGGCATGGTGGAAGAGGCCATTGCAATCCTCTCCATTACTCTCTCCCACTCTCTCTCTCTCTCTCTCTCTCTCTCTAAGATGCAGCTGGTTTCTCTGCGGGCTGTCTCTCTCCTCTCTTTCTCTCTCTAGGTGGGACTCTTTGTTCGTGCAGCAAACAAAAAGCGGCGTTATCTCTCCCTCTCAAAATATATATAATTTTTTGGAAAATGACCAAAATTCCTTAATCTTTACTCGAAATGACCAAAGGGGGTTCGATATTTTCTCGTTAAATATAAGGAAAAGGAGGTTCTATATGATCAATCATGATTAGCAATACAATGGATCACCGTCCAATCAATTATCGTACGGTAAAACGAGTACTTACGTCAACCCCCTTGAATCACCGTACAACGATTGATCGGAGGGTTATAATTTGTGGATCATATTGTACAGGCGAAATGTATCTTTTATTTTTGGAAAAAGATTATAAAAGTTGCAACCTTAAAATATCGAAATACAGATGCACCTCGAAATTTATCAGAATTTTTTAAAAAAATATTAAAAAACCCTCTAATTGATCATCTCGACATCGATACGTATGAATATGAAAAAAAATCAAAAGATTTTGAATCCTAGAAATAGTGCATCTTGCAATATATTATCTAAACCGTCCATTTTCAAGTTTTCCATATGTCTATAGATCTACTTGATTTTAACTATTTTTTAAGTTTAAAATTTTATAATTAGGTATGAAAATAGTTTTGCAGATAATTCTAAAAAAAAATTACACCAAAATTATAAAATTTGGAGATGCGCCTAAATTAGATTGTTTAAGATTGCAACCTTATAGAAACCACACCTTTTATTTTTATCACTTCCTCATCACTTTTTTCTTTTAGTGAAAAATAGTTTGATAGGACCGCAACACTATTGAAAATTACGATTCTAGTGTTGAAAAAACTTTAAATTGATCATCTCAACTTGAACATTGTGCTTGTGAAAATAAATTAGGATTTCAAATTCGAGAAAGGACACAATTAGCATGTAGCCGGCCCACATATTGTAGAAATGCAGACTTGGCAATAAATATATGTTTTAAATATAATTTGATCCTAATTTTTAAATAATATATAATGTTTAATATGGAGATCATGAATACGAATAAATATATAAAATTAAAAATAAAAAATAATAATTATATTAAAAAAACATTTAGACAGTTAGTTACAATTATTTTTAAATGGGCTACTTATTTGCATCCGTTTTTAAGATGGATACTTTATACCTCTAGACCACATATGGTAGAAATGCGTTTAAGCCGGAATGAAACAATTGTTCTTCTAAAAATAGTGTATATTGAAACAAAGCATCTAGACTATCTATTTTACCCTAAAACTAAATGTTCAAAAATCCGTAAAATATATACTATTTTTTTAGTTTCAGAATTTATTGTTGGTATTAAAAATTAATTTTAAAACAATCATGGAGATTTTCGATGTTAAAAGTACTTTTCGGATTTGAGATGAGGCTTTATTTTGTTTTCGTGGAGCCTAAACCATATAAAAACGTCATCCTTCCAACTTTTTTTTATTCTCTTTTTCTAAGCCCCAATTTTTGTCTCAAACCGAACTTAAAATGTTGGGCTGAACGCTTTGTCAACTTCGGCAGAAAAGAGCAAACCGTTTTCGGTTTTCCGAAATTTCTGTTGAATAAAGATTCCAGGCCGAAATCTCGAACCATGTCCGAAATTTCGATCTATTGGCAGCTTTTGGGCATGAAGAATTTAGACACTGTTTTTTGACCGATCAATGCATTCAATGGAAGGAAAAACGTAAAAGAGGTCGTTGCAAGCCTCCATGGAGATTGCGATTAATGGTGGCTAACTCGATATGTAAGCTTGCATCTTTTGCTAATCAGCAATAAAAGGTCCAACATGTTTATAGGGAGGTTAATATGGTTGCGGATTTTTTGGCCAAAGCAAAGGTTTTTTTTTTTTTTTATGAATGAAGCAACGGTGTGGTGTATCTGTTTGGATTTGTAATGGCTTTCATCCTATCTAATGTTGCTAGTATTCCCTTGCCAAAGGCTGTTTAAGTATTGTTAATGTAATATTCATTTTGATTATTTAATAAAATGGGTAAGGGCCCGATATCCCACCGATTCACCTAAAAAAAACACAAGTGAAAGGGGTGCAATAATTTGTGAGGCTTTAAGTAACTTATATTAATAGGAAAAAAGTTTACATAAAGCCGAGGCTATAAACAATCAAATTCGAGCCTACCTCAAAAATTTCACTGAAGTTATTGTTTTAATGCTCAGATATCTTCAAATTCATCATCTTGATATCAAAGATGCATGGACATGATAAAAAAATGGATTTCAAGTTTTGAAAATAGTGTATTTTGTAATGCACTTTTGGACCGTCAAATTTCAAGATTTTCAAGTTTTCATATATCTCTCGATCTACATTATTTTTGAAGCTTTATAATTTATAAATAACTATGAAAATATATTTTAAGGCAAAAAGATTTCCCGTATTGAAACCATATTTCTCGACACTATTTGAGGCATGCTCTAATTTAATTGTTTAGAGCCTAGGCTCTATAGAAACCTAGTCATATCACCTCTTGAATGTACACAAGCTCATGTCTATTTGCCATATGAAAAGGTATTAGAATAAGTGTTTTGTGTCTATTTATTGGAGTTTTGTTTCTTTCATGTATAGGTTTGGTGTTTTGGAAGGTAGGGGTGGCAACATGCCAGGTCGGGTCTGGGTCTGGGTCCGGGTCTGGCTGGACCTGGACCTATAGCCGGGTTCAGATATCAAGCCCTGAGTCGGGTCCAGGTCTATTGCGACCCCTATGGGAAGGGGATGAGTGGGAAAAGAGAAACCATTCCTCTCTCTCTTCGTTCTCTCTCAAATGCCAAATTTTTGCTCTTCAAACAAAATAGCTAAAAAAAAAAAAAGACTTCTCCCTTGAAGGCATCAGATGCTTCACTTTAGAGATGGTAGGTTCTTTTAACCTTACAAAATTCTTGATAATATTATTGTACTCATAATCAAAAGTTCACCGCGTGGAGGACAAAACTAAGGCAAGAATATGTTCAAACACAAAAAGATATAGAATTATCTTTTGTTATTGTCATTATTATCATCCTCATCATCAAATCATTCAATTGTAGGGCTGTAAATAGGCCGGGTTGACTAGACCTGATCGGCAGAGCCGAGTGGGGTTTGGGTTGGAATTATGTATCATAATCATCATCAAATCGGTGTTACCTTTTTTTATCTCTGGTCCACAATTGGCCTTTATCTAGGGCTACTTGATTACTAATAGCGTGTTTGTAGCCCATGAATGTATTCATCCAAGACTTTTATCGCAGGAGCCGGGAGTGGTGATTAAGTTGGACATAGAAAAAGCATATGATAGATGGCTTGAAATAATGAGTAGAATAGAGTTTGGGGAGAAGTGGGGGAATTTGATTTTTGGTTGCCTCTCTTCTGGTCATTGCTCAATCTTGATCAAGAGTAGCCCAAAGGGTTTTTTAAATCTTCAAGGGGTATACGTTAAGGAGATCCTTTGTCCCTCCTTTTCTTTATTGTTTATGCTGAATGATTGAGCCTTACTCTTAGTAATGTGGTAAATAGAAAGTATTTTTGGGGGTTTCAAACTGGTAGACATGGGTCATTAGTATCTCATTTGCAATATGTAGATGATACACTTATTTTTTGTGAGGATGATTTGATAAAGGTGAACAACTTGGGGGTGTTTTTGTCTGATTGTGAGATGACTATGGGTTTGAAGGTTACTTTGGAGAAGACTTCTATGATTGGGATTAACTGCTCAAAGGAATTTGGTGAAGAATTTAGCAAGCTCTTTGGGATGCACGTTTGACTCGTTTCCATTTACTTATTTGTGCCTCCCCATTCATGATTCTAGTATGTCGGTATTAGTTTGGGATGTTGTTATCCAAAGTATTCAACACAAGCTAGATTTTTATCATTGGGAGGTAGAGTTACTTTTATGAGAGCCTGCTTGGCTAAATTACCGATTTATTAGATGTCTCTCATTCAAATGTCTATTTCGGTTATTAAAAAATTGAGAGAATGATGTATACTTTTTTGGGGGTCAAGTGATGAGATTAGAAAGTTTCATTTGCTTAAGTGGGATAAGGTCTGTATGCCTAAGAGAGAAGGAGGACTGAGGTTGAGAAAGTTGAGATAAGTTAGTTAAGCTCTTTTATACAAGTGGTGCTGGTGTAGTAACCATTCTCAAGATCAATTGTGGTATCAGGTTCTTATTGCAAAATATGGTTTGGATAGAAATAATCTTTGGATTAGAGGTGGTAGGGACTGTTCTGGTAGATCTGGTTTTTGGAGGGCCCCTAAAGCTTTACTATCTTGAAATCTTTGAAAGAATAGAAAATCTGAATGCTAAGATAACTAATTTATTGGAGTACAATGGTGGTAGTATTTATTGGAATTTGAATTTCATTTATAATAGACTGCCAAATTAATACTTTCTTGGTTTCTTTCTTTGTTGGTAGATTTGGATAGGGTCTATGTTCCTCAAAATAGGGAGGATGAATTAGTATGGGAGATTGAGAGTGACGGTATATTCACGGTCAAATCTGCTTATATGTTACTTTTTAATGACTGTGTGCAATGGTCCCTTCCGCAGGTGGCACAAGTGTGAAAATGCCTGCTCCACTCAAAGTAGAAGTTTTCATTTGGTTGGAGGTCCAAACTAAGACTCTTATAATTGACAATCTTATTAAAAGGGGAAGATTTCACCTAACATTTGCTTAATTCGAAAGGAAGATGGGGAATCAGGTGCTCATCTCTTTCTTCATTGCTCGTTTGTCTTGAGAATATAGTATTGGTTTTTCTCTCAGTTGGGGTTTAGTGTTGCTTTACCACAAGAGACCATTGGAATTATTACCCAATTAGCCTTTTTTAATTTGCCCAAAGTTTAAGAATGTGGAAGATTGCGAGAGTAGTCATGTTGTAGGAAATTTGGAAAGAGCGTAACAGAAAGACGTTTGAAAGGAATGTGCTACCTTTTGATAAAATCTTAAATATTATTAAGCATTCGTTTTGTTGTTGGTTGTCCATTACAAAAGAGGGAAGGAGTATTTTGGAGGTTAATGCTTCCATTAATCTCTTCAATCATTTCGATGGAGGTAGTTATATGTTGATTAATAATGCTATGTATTGCTTTCATTCGAGGTAGTTTTAAACTTAATTTTGATGCGAGTTCTTTGGGCAATCTTAGTTTGGAAGGTATTGAAGGGATCTTGAGGGATTGGACTGGATCAGTTGTGTTCTCCTTTGCTGGTCCCATAGGCATAGCGACGACGAATCATGCATAAATCTTAGCTCTTTTCAAGGGTCTTAAGATTTTTATTTCTAAAAACCTGGGGTCTGAATTTATCTTGGAGGGAGATTCTTTGTATGTGATTCGGTAGTGTAAAAAGGAGCAGCGATTCCCTTAGGAACTAGGGTCGGTTTGGCTTCAAATCTTGTGTATGTTTAGACCTCTCACGGTCTCCTTTAACCATCTTTTCAGGGAAGCCAATCAGGTGGCCAACTCACTTGTGAAGATTGACGTTTATTGTTTCTATATATTTTTCTATCAATAAAGCCATGGACATTAGTAAAAAAATAAAAGAAAAAAAAATCATCAACAAATCACTCAACAGTAGGTTTCAAATGGGTTCAAGATGACCAAAAAACAGACACGCCAAGTTGAGTTGGGTTTAGTTTGAAATTATGCATGTCTACATAATTTGATTTTGTGAGTCGACTAGCTTATGCTACATCGTGGGCAAACAGCCTAGATTTAACGTGGCAAAAGATAAGGAATAGATTTAACGTGGCAAAAGATCAGGAATAAAAGACGATTCTTTGATTGTAGGAGCGATATATTGTTTTTTTAAAACAATATTTGTCTGATAAAAATCAATCTACATCTAAGTTATAATCAAACAGGATACATAGGAGTCGAGGATTGGGATAACTATACAAATGCATAAATATTGTAAGATCTAGAGCACCAAAGTTGTTTCTTTTCTAGAGAGAAAAAATATAAAAACACTTAAAAAAATTCGTATGGTATGGTGTATGTGTGTAAAAATGAAAAAAAAAGTCCCTATATTGAGAGATATAAAGTGCTCTTTCTCTTTCATGCCTTTGGTGCGGCACACAACTTGTATTCAATAATCACGCGATAACTCTTTGGTTCCAGAAAGTTTCCAGTCAAATAACCATCGCAATATCTACCGGAAGGGTGCAATCGTCATCGGAAGACACACTGCATGTGCGTCTTTATCGATGGGGCATTATTCACTAGAGCGCACCTAACCACTTGATCCTCAAAGTATCGGAAAGCCCATAGACACCAATCAACCAAAGGCTTAGTAGTTGTGGCAAAAAGATACCAGTCATGAGCGTGCAAAGTACACTATCAAGCATCCTTGTGCCCTCGCCCTCGTACATGGGCATTCCCACACTACGCTTGCTCCGGATAAGCTTTAATCTCTCTTTGATTATTAGAACACAAGTAAAGAGCATATCCATATATGTAAACTAGGTTTCCCTCTTCCACATCTTTAATATTGGATAAATTATCCTACTCTTCCATCTCCACACATACGAAAACACAATTTACAAGGCCTTACACCTTCTAAATCACTATAGAACAAGAGATTTATTATTTTGAAATAACATAAGGTATTTTTTTAAAGCAACAAACACAATATTTTATAATTTGGAGAGCCACGTTTATTCATAGGTTTGGAGGCATTTCTCATCATCACTATTGTTAGAACCTTTTTCTAACTAATTGAGTTGTGCTACACGAATCATAGTCCGTTATTTTGCTCGATAATGTATATTCTGGTTCATGAAAAGTTTTGACAAAATTTCACATTGGCTGTCTATCTATAACAATCCACCTGCTTTACTCGAGCTTAGGATAGGTTATGGGAAAATTTGAGGTCCTCACCTTTCTTAGAGTTTGGAGGTATTTCTATTGTTTTTTCATTTCATTTATTATTATTTTACTATTTTTCAAATGCGCCTAGGTTCACCTCATTAAACAATTTTAACTCAAAATGATTTATAGAAGAAAAAATGAAAGTGAAAAGGTGTTCATGTACGTGGGACATTGGATATGCTTACAGTGAATCTAGGTCATCCAACCCATATCATTCAGAAAGCCAGTTGGCTCGCAAAATCATTTTTACATACGAATACACATAATTTTTTTTATTTAGATATTACTTCTATCAAAGTCACCAATTAAATAAGGAAAATTGTTTCATGTAGGCTTCACCACATTTCTACAATATGTGGTCCCAAGGTAAAGCATCCATCTTAAAGATGGATGCAAATAGGTGGTCCATTTAAACAATCAAAACTAACGGTCCAAATGTTTTCTTAATAAAATTATTACTTTTAATTGTTGAATTTCATTTATTTTTTTTATATTCATGATCTCCATGTTAGAGATTGCATATCCTTAAAAGTTAAGTAAAAAAATCCATCTCAAAAATATATTTTTAAGAGGTGACTCATTTCTACATGCACTCGTAGAAATAGTGCCCATTAAATAATTCAACATCTTCAAATTCTATAATGTTATTAGATCTTATTCCTAAAAACCAATATACTTTATCATTTTCTCCAAATGCTACAAACAGACATCTTGTGGTTTAGAGTTCAAGCTCAAGTCTCCTTATATTTAGAATTCTGACAAATGCCTAACATCTCATATAGTAAAAAATGCTAATTGTTGTTACTTATAAAACCAAAGTTCACATCGAGTTTTTCCTAATCTCTTAAAAGGCGTTCTATTATTAAGTATAATGTTCAAAGCAGGGTTTCCCTCTTATAAAATGAACTAGAAAACCATTTCTACCAATGTTACATTCATTTTTATCAACTTGATTTTCAATGTATGCTGACTTGAATCCGCATTCGAAAAACACCTTGGGCATGGTAAATCTCTATGATGACGCAAAAATCAATTTCAACTACATATTATGATATTTGTACTTCAAAATGGTTTCGATCCTGTGGATCTATAAACATTTGAAAATTGACGATCTACATAATATGTAATCATCTATACCATTTGTAGGGTTTGAAATCCCGAAGTTTTTTTCACAAGTATAATGATCAAGATCGAGATGATCTATTTGAAAGTTTTTCAAAACCAAAATTATAATTTTTCATGAGCTTTGAGGTGAGGCTTTATTTATTTTAATAGAATTGTGGCCTATCAAAATATTTTCCTTTAGAGAAATGAGAAAATAGGATTTTAGTTCACAGTCCAGTTGTTTTAGCTACATATTTCACTACAAAATATATGAACACAGTGTGTACTCCAGCATACCAAAAATAGGCATGCCACCATGTGTTGCATGTACTTTAGGTCACGGAGAGCTGGTTCCCTCACAAAGTCACTTAAATATGTTAAAATAATTTTTTGAATATGAGCATGAGGTGCAAAGTATATATTTACTCCCTCGAGTTACTCTCGATATTTCTAGCGGTGGCAGCGGGTTGGAACCCAACCAGGTTCCACATGGACCTGGATGTGGGTCGTGTTAAGGTGGTCGGGTCCATATGACCTAAACTTGGACCCGACTTATAGGTGTTTAGTCTAGTTGGACCTAGAAACAACCCAGACTTGGATATAAAAATTTAAAAAATAAAAAATAATTTTATATTGTATGATTTAACATATTTTATTAAGAGTTAGGTTGGGTCGACACGACCACGACCAGATAAGGTAACCCGGACCGACCCGAGTTGGGTCCACCGGGGCCTGATCCCCCATGTTCAAAACGTGGACCAAGAACCGGACCTGGTTCAAGTCGATCCACCACCGACCTGACCCAATCGCCAATCCTATCCTAAACGCGTAAAAAATAGTTTTTAACTCTCTGCGACTGATACTATAAATAGTCCCGCCTATTAAACCTTCAGACTCGAAACGAAGTTTTGTTGCTCTTAAATCTTACTCTTGCCCACGCAGATGATCATTTTAAGATCTTTTTCCAGGTATTTTTTTTATCACGCAGTAATTTCAATTTTTTTTTCTGGGTCTATTTCATCTCTATAATGGAAAATCTCAGCATTTTTGGAAGATATTATTTCTCTTCCTTTCTTTTATTTTCTTTCTACTTTTTCCTTCTTCTATTTTGTGAAATTTTGAATTGGAAATTAAGGTTACCTTTGCTCCGATTGTGACTGAAAAATTCAAAAAAATTTGGTGGGTTTTTTAGTATAAGTTGAACTGTATGATCATTGATCATCTCTGTCTCTCTCTGAAGTAATTTTCCTGTATTACTTTTATGATGTTGGAAAAGGAACACCATTTTCCATTGCTTTGATGTGTTATGGCTCCTGTTTTACAAATAAAAGGTCTTCGCATATTCTGTTTGGAGTTTTTTGAGTAAATAAGCTTATGAGTCTTTTGCATTATTTCTTCCAGAGTGGAACAAGTATCAAAGGTTTCAAATGTTATTTATGAATTACCAAAGCTTGTAAGCTCATTTCAGGTATTGAAAGAAGCCTTATTTTTGTTTTTCCTTTTTTTTTTATTAATTACTTTGAAAGTAGCCTTCTTTGGTGTTATATCTTTGCTTTAATGCAGATAGTCAAACTTTCAACTGCATAGATAATTGGGAAAAGGAAAATTTATCAAAATGCACCGAGATGAACTATTTAGCAGTTTCCGGTCTTTAATTTAATTTTGAAAAGTCCATCAAAATGCACATGATCATGAGTTGGAATAGCTGAGAAAAGGGGTAAAATGTCCAATAATCGAAAAAGTAGGTGCATTTAGATAAATTTCCCTTGGGAAATTAATCTTATGGTGCATAAAATTCGCATGTGTCTTTGGCATGCATTACACTATAGATAATTGCCATTCTTCTTTTTACGTTTACATAACCAGATTATGTCATCCATTTCAGGGTTTTTGCCATTGTAATTAGTTTGAAGAAAGGAATGGCGTTGTAGATATAAAAATTTGCTTTTTAATTATGCTTTCTATTGTTGTTTTTCTCTTCATTTTACTGTATATGTATATGCTAGGGTTCCAATTACTATGACAAAGTTTGTTTGAGGAAAATGGGGGATATGAAGGATGTAGTGAATGCAATGGATCAGAGCAAGAAGAGGAGAGCTGTGACAACAGTTTGGATGCCGCTCAGTGCTCACTTGAGTTCTTCGGAAGGTTGGTTTCTTTCTATTCTCTACTATGGTTATGTGTTCAGGGAGAATTTTGAATGAGAAATGAGAAAACTTGGAAGATATTTCGCATTTATTGAGTGTTGTCATTTGAATGCGGCATTTACTATGCATGGCGTCTTTTTTTTTTTTCCCCTTTTTCTCTTTTATTTTATTTTATTTTAATGTTTTTATCATTATTATGGAAACAAAATCAATTGTCAGGTTTTCATCATTGTCTGGGTTCTTTCTAGAATCCATTTTGGTTTACAAGTTCTTCTATTTTGTGATGATGTGAAGTTTTTCTTTTTCCTTTTTATTAATGTACTATTATTGCTTATTTAATAAGTAACCCAAGAGATACCTATAATTACAGAATCTCCATGGGTACTCCTAACAATGAATCCCCATCTGGAGACCTATATGGAGCAAGAACATCTATGTATACATACTAAAGCTCTGTATCCAATGAACAGATGTTCTCTAGAATCCCTTTACGCTTGTCAGCTCTACATCTCATCTTTCTGATCTCTTGTTCTCCTATGGGTGCTATGGACAGAGCATCCTCTATTTATTTTTGTGCACTCTCTTCAATTCCCAATCCCTTTATTCAATTACAACTCTCTTTCTCTTATAATAATAGTTGTCTGTATTTAGCTGACCCCAAATAGTTGGGTTAAGGCTCGGATGATGATGATGATGATGATCTTACTCTAGAAATTCTATTATTACTCTGTCTCTATGGCCCAAAAGATAGCTAGAGGAATTATCGCTTGCGTAGAGTGGCCAAAATCCCTAGAAAAAATACAGCCCGTATAGACTCTAGTAGTGCCCCTGGACCATAGAGACCTAAAATATGAACCTAAAAACCCTGTTGCATAAATGTAGTGGATACTTAAGTTGGTGGTTTTGTTGCCCATTGTCTTACTTTCTAAATTCATTGATCCTAAGCTCTGGTGACTAGTGTAGTAGCTGTGCCAATTGAAGAGCAGACTATGATCCCAATGAAAGCTGCATTTTAGAACTGTTACTTTTTGAGTTGATGTTTTAATCTTCCCATAATCTCAATGATACACTACTTTCTTGCTTAGAAAAATTTACTTAGAAAAAATTGGTACAGATATAATGAACCTTTGTCTATTAAAAATTGACATGTGGTGCTTTTAGAGCTTATTCTTTGCCATCTTTTCATTGCGATCTATCTACCGTTTTAAATGAGCAGTGGAGTACATGGCTTCAGTTTCCTGGCCTTAGTACACCAATGAATTAAGCTTTCCATGTTTATCTTTT
Organism: Amborella trichopoda; assembly: GCF_000471905.2. The sequence goes on from NW_006497108.1 coordinate 2,021,002, forward strand.
TTTTTTTTGGGTGATGCAGGTGGCCTTGTTAATGATGCAAAGTTCTACAGTGGAGGCCCAGTTGAAACAGTAGTTCCAGTCAAATCAGTAGTTCCAGTTGAAACACTAGTTCCAGTTGAAACAGTAGATCAAAATTTGGAATCGAGTGCTAGAGAAACAGTTGATAGTAACATTTATATTTCTGTATCTGAGAGTCAACATTCCAATCAGGGCACTAAATCTTATAACAAGGTTGGTGGCTCAGCTGATTTGAGCTCTAAACCCCTCAATTTTGATGATCAGAATGCATGCTTAGAAGAAAAATATTTAGCTATATCTGTAAATGTTCAGGGGAGCAATTTATGTTCCAACTACCTAGAGGACGATCTGGACATCGTGGGGTCAGTTCAGTCAATTACTGAGGCTTCAAAGCAGTCAGTTCCTGTTGAGGTAATAATGTGGAGCTTCAATGGTGCCTGTTGTTTGTTTGATTTTGGAGATGCAGTCATCCCCTCAATAGTTGTGCCATACTCTCCTTTATTCTGGTTGCTTTGGTAGGTAATCCAATGGACTGTGGAAGAATCATAGTCCATTGAGTCATGACCATCCATTGAACTGATGGATGCTGAAGGAGATCTCTAGAAGGTGGTTTTCCATTTAATCTTTGTTCTTTCTTGTTGCTTAGTGTATCTTGATTCATGACGTCTGCTTTTTTTTTTTTTACAAGTAATGGATTAATGGTAAATATTGCTTCATTAATATCTATAGGTCAAAGCATTTTCAAGAACCTGGTTTTCATTTGAAAGGCTATAACACATGAAATCCTAACATTTTTGTCATGCATAGCATGTATTTGCTTACTTTTAGTACCAGGGGCATGCTTAGTGGAATAGTGAAATTTGATTGACGTTAAGCAGCGTGTACAAAGTAGATGCTGGTCCTATTGATCCTTGAGGTATAGATGTTTTTTTTTTAAGCGATTAACAGTGTTTTTGTAAATGATCTCTTAAGCCATATAATGGGCTGCTTTAATTTATTCCATCATTTGTGGAAACAAAGTAGACATCTTTAGGAAACTATTGGCCACATTTATGTTACACATAAGCTATTTTTGAATTTGTTTCTTTTAAAGGGACCATTAATGGTGTATTAATTATTATCCTTGGATTTAATATTTATTAGTTTTAGGTGAATCCTCTCTCGGTTTGCATTCTTAAAGTTGTTTGATGCGACGGTTTGATTAGTGCAGCTTGAGATAACAACTACTTATCTCTAGTATCATAATCTAGATATGGGAGGTCTTTGAGTTTTGCAGTATGTGCTCATGAGAAGCATGTTTCAATAGCCGTTGATTAATCATCATGGTTGGTGTTTGAGTATTAGAACATAAAGTATCAAATTTGAAATCTTACACATTGATTTCCAAATTAATGATGGGTGTAGAACTTGTGAGTTATGGCTTAAAGAGCATAGAACTTATGAATTAAGGAGCCAATCAGTAGCTACGAGGTCCTTAAGCTACTTCCGACTTTTTTTCATCCACTAAGATGTAACCGAGGTGTATGGTTTTTTGTGGGTAATGCTGGTATGGATGCTTTTGTCGTCTGAAAGCACATAATTATGAGTCTTGATTGATCCCTTGCAAGTCCTGCATAAACCAGCAATATAGAAAGAATCTTCTCTCTATGGAACTCAAATAACACCTGGAATAACAGAAAATATCAGCAAATGGAGGAGAAATAACTTCAACAAGGGATGAATGAGAGGCCAAAAGCTAAAACAAAATATTTTTTCAAAATAGAGAAAGCTGTCAATAGCTATGAGGGAGCTCATTACGGCTCAAACCTCTCTATAAATGTTTCATATTCTGTCAAAAAACTCTTGACTAAATTTGTGCTTCAAAAAAACCTTGATCTGAGCTCCTTAACTTTTCTATTTTTAGAGATTTTGGGAACTGGGTGCAAGCAATTTTTGTAATTGGGAGCATGCATGAGAGAGGGCTGTGTTCTTTATGTTAAGCTAAACAAAGTTATTGAGCTTAAATAGGTTAGTGTCTTTTGCATAGACGACCCCAAATAGTTGGGATAAGGCTCAGATAATGATGATTGATTTGAGTCTTTTAAGGGCTGTTTTGTGTCCATTTATAATATTGTTTAGTGAAATCTTATCTTGATTTGATATGTTCATTTATATTCCTTCTGAACAATGGTTTCTGTCTATTTTTTTCGTTTGTATAGATATAGCAGTCTTAAATATCATGTATCACATTATTGATCCACATATGCAGGTTGACACGCCTTTGATACGCTTCATTAAAGGAAAAGGGTATGGCTGTGAATGATCATGCACTACCTTTTGTTTGTTTCTAACTGCATATATCCTCTCAATTGTACAAAAGTTTGATCTGAGATTTCTTATTATTAGAATATGCTGGTACTAGCATAAATTCTCTACAGTGGCTGATTTTTTGAACATTCCCCCTCAGGGGAAATACACAAAAGCAAATTGAGATGGAGACTGGAGTAAAAATCAAATTTCCATTGTCAAAGGAGGAGACATCAATTGGTAGCCATCTCCACAGTTTTTTGTTTATTTTTCTGTTTAATTTTGGTTTTCACTATTTAACGAGAGTCAGCTCTAGTGATTAGTTTACATTTGGATTTGGAATTTATTTTATTTGCTTTGTGTGTAACTACACACATGGTATATTTTCATTTATATCCTGTTAGGACTAAGGCATTCACTCAACATCGCCTTTACAACGTTTGGCTCTTTGTTAAATCCTTGAGTCATATATCTGATCAATATATCTTTGGATTTCTATCCTAATGCTTTTGTTTTTTTTGGTAAGAATCCTAATACTGTATGTAAAGTATGTAAAGTAGTGTATATATAGTAGCGTTATATGCGTAAGATATTCCTTCTTGGTGCATAAGATATTCCTTCTTGGTGCGTAAGAACACCATCAAGTGTGTTCTTTGACATGAAATTTTCAACATGGCATCTATACGTATTTCTAGAGAAGAGCCCGTCCTTCATTTATGGTTTACACCAGTGTTTTAAAAAACGGCAAGTCGAACCGGACTCGCTCGGTTCGACTCGAAAATACGCGTGCCCGTGCCGGTTCCAACCGAAAACCGAGACGCTCGGTTCTAGAGTGGAACCGCTGGTTCCCATCCGGTTCAGCCCGGTTCTAGAGTGGAACCGCCGGTTCCCATCCGGTTCAGCCCGGTTCTAGAGTGGAACTGTCGATTCCCATCCGGTTCAGCCCGGTTCTAGAGTGGAACTACCGGTTTCCATCCTGTTCAACCCGGTTCACACACGTAACACATGACACGTACGTGCGAGCGTGCCCCACACACGCGCACACGTGTGTTCTAGCACACGTGCGAGCGTGCCCCACACACACTCACACATGTGTTCGAGCACACGTGCGAGCGTGCCCCACGCACACTCACACACGTAACACATGACACGCACTTGCGAGCGTGCCTCACGCACACTCACACACGTAACACATGACACGCACGTGCGAGCGTGCCCCCTCACATACTCACACGTGCACACGTGTGTCAGAGCGCACGTGCGAGCATGCCCCACGCACACTCACACGCGCACACGTGTATCTGAGCGCACGTGCGAGCATGCCCCTCGTACTCACACGCGCACACGTGTGTCCGAGCGCATGTGCCAGCGTGCCGCACGCACACTCACACGCGCACACGTGTGTCTGAGCGCATGTGCGAGCGTGCCGCACGCACACTCACACGCGTACACGTGTGTCCAAACGCACATGCGAGGTTGCCCTAATATTTTTATACACATTTTATAATTCATATTGCATAGGTATTTATATACCAAATTCGAAT
>NW_006497108.1:2026419-2044051 GCF_000471905.2 Amborella trichopoda
CCTAAAAAACAACATTTATAATAAATTTTAATAATTTTTTCGGATTTTTTTGAAGCTTTAATCCGACCGATTCAGCCGATTCCCGATCCGGATCGCCGATTCGCCGATCTGGATCGGTTTTTGAGGTGCCCGATCCGGGTCACCGATCCGTTTTTTAAACCATTGCTTTACACTATTGGTTTACCTTAATACTGTATATACAATAGCATAAACCATATATGAATGGCTGGCTCTTCTTCAGAAATACCTATACATCACACTTGATGGTGATGCTGCTTGACCAAGATGGAATATCTTATGTCATCATCATCATCCAAGACAGAATATCTTATGTGGATTTCAATACTAAGGTTCTTTTCTAGTGTGCTTAACATCCTTCATGCTTATCATTATGTGGAACATTGGTAGTACTGTTCTTTGATTGATGAGTAATCATAATGAAATATGCAGAGAAAGTATGGGGAAAGGGCCTATAAAATGTTGGATATGATTTTTTCATAATTTTCTGGTCGGGAATGACAAGAGTTTATCTAAAATAATTCCCTGAAAAAGAAAAAAAGATTTTATCTAAAATCTCTTCTTCCTTTACCATAGGTTGGGCATTGGTGGCATGAGGGTGTTTACTCAATGTTTAGGGGCAAAAACTCGGGTAATATATGCGCTTTAGATACGGAAAAAGGTTGTGACTCAGTTGATTGGTCATTCCTTGATGAGGCAATGGGGCTAATGGGATTTGGTGATCGACAGAAAGTTGGTTTCAGAGTGTGTATCCACTGTCACCTTCTCACTTTTATAAATGTTGCCCCAATGGGATATTTTCCATAGCAAGGTGATCACTCATGTCCCTTACTTTTTTCAGTAGTGGTGGAATACTTTACTATGATGCTAAGTTGGGTGTATGAAAGTGGACTGATGATGGCTCCGAAACTCCAGATTCTTGCTCCTCAGTCTGTAGTATCTCATCTGCAATATGCAGATGATACATGTATTTTCTGTGAAGCTAACTTCAATACCAGTGAAGAGCTTATACCTCTTTCTGAGATGCTTAGAGTTAGCTTCAGCATGGTAGTGAACATTTCAAAAACAAAGTTTTTTGGGTGTCTCAGTCCCTGAACCTGCAAGCCTAGTGGGATGTGTAGGGAGGGGAAAATTAACAAATAAGAGCCATGGATTGCCGATGTGCAAAGGCCACCCAGCCAAGGCACAATAGGGAGGAGTTATAGAGAGAGAGTCCAAAACAAGTTAGCATCTTGGAAGCTTAGGGTTCTGTCAATGGGAGCCATTGCCCTTATTAAATCTACCCTCTCAAACCTTTGTATTTACAATATGCCCTTGTTTCCAATCCTTGCTTCAGTGGCAAAACAAATTGAAAAACTTATGAGGAATTTTTTTTTGTTCTACGGATGGTGACGTGAGAAAGACAGTTTTCTTCTGGTGAGATGGGACAGTGGGTGCAAACCTAGAAGTAAATAAGGCCTAGGAATCAGAAGAAATAAAGAAATGAATCAGGTGTTGTGAGCCAAATGTTAGCAGATGTTTGGAAGTTGGGACTTAATCATACCATCTTTGAGAACAAGTTATTTAGAGCAAATAGGGGAGAGATATTAGGATGGTTTGTGAAACCATATGAGCATAGCTCTAGATTCTCAAGGGTTTGGAGAGGGATTAACGGATGCAGATATGCTTTCATTAGCTTGATCAGATTCTGGGTTGGAAATTCAAGGTAAACTAAGTTTGGGCTTAATACATGGCTGGGGGAGTCACCTCTTGTTAGTACTTGCCCTGTTGGCCGAAAATCTGGAGGTATCAGTGACTGATCTAATGGTGAAGGGCTTTGCTTGACTTTCAAATCCTCTCTTTGGAGACCCTGTGAAGGAGATGAATTCAAAGCCTTTAAGAATTTGTTGGTAGAGCTATGGGGAATCTTCTTTCAGGCCTGATAGAAAGACAATCTCATATGATCCCAAGGGTGAATTTTCTGCAAAATCATTGTATCGAGCCATGACCTGGTGCTTGGAAAAGAACAACGCCAGAAACAGAGTGTGAAGTATTCCTTGGCCATTCCAAAACCAAGTCCTTGCATGGTTCATGATCCTTGATAGTGTTCTATCTGTCGACCACAACTAGTTGAGGACTAACCATACTCAATGTAGGTCTCTATTTCTAATGTGCAGGGAAAGAGAAACAGTTAGCCATCTTTTTCTGCGTTTCTGGTGGCTTCTAAGATATGGACCTTTACACTGAAGCAGTTCGCTTCATATGAGTACAGCAATCCATAAAAGCACTTTTTTGCAGTGGTTCGACGCTTACTCATTGTTAGGGAAGAAAAGACTAGTACTTTGGGGCTGACCATATTAGGGTACTGTATATAACATATGGTTAGAGAAGAAGCGGATATGCTTCACAGATCAAAAGTGAAAGATGGGGAGGGCCAAAGAGAATCTCAGGACATTAATTGTCTCTTGGGAGAGTATTAGAAAAGATTTCAAAGGCTATTCTCCGGAAGACTTTATTTGTGATACTTTGTTCTTCTTGTCTTTTTTGGATATGTGATCATTGTCATATCTTGTGTGAATGTGACTATGACTTTCGTTTATTTTCATTTGCAGTGATCGAGGGTGTTTCGGTTGAAAATGTGACCAGAGCTTCAGAGAAGATAAAAACTATTCTTGGGGAGGTTTGTTTCTATTTCAACATCATGTTTAAGGGTTTCTTCTATCTTGTTGAAATCTGGTTTTAGGTGTCAAAATTGTGTCGTCTTGATGCTAAGTGCTTACCAGTTCATCTCGTTGCTTTATGCAATGTGGCTCCACTCAGCAAATTAAAGCACGTGCTTTTTAAAGTTCACATCATCTTGGAATATTAAAGGAGTTTATAAATTTGGGGAAATCTATCTTTATTGTTCTGAGAGAGCAAGGCATAGTATTTTGGTTTCCTACAATATCTGTTTCTTTTTAATTCATTTTGGGTCCTGAGGACTGATCTTTAAGACATCTAGAGTAGTATAAGAATGATGGATATGCATTCACACTTGAATATTTTTAATTTGGATGCATGCCTATTTATGTTGTTCCACTTGAGTAATCATCTTTGTTTTATGGCTGGTGAGTGCAGGCAGTTAAGAGCCCAAGTCTTGATTACTCCCATTTCATATCTCTTCCTTTGGCAGTCCACCCTGGACTTGTAGAAAAGCTACAGAGTTTTCAGAATTCAATAATGGGAAATTTAAATAATAATCAAGGTAAACAAGGGTGTGATTCAAATGAAGGAACATCAGATGAAGAAGATTACGATGGCCCTGTTGGTGGAGATTCTTGTGTTGCTGTTAAGTTGAAGGTTCATAACAATGATGAGCCCGTTAAAATGAAGATAGAGGTGACAGATGCAAGTGTTGATCCTAGGGTACCTCAATCCTCATTTTTATCTGGTGAGGCAGTTAGCCTAATCATATATGGGTTAGGTTTGAAAATATCCAACTTCAACGACTGTTTATCTTGTCTAAGAAGTTCCCTTGTTTTACAATGATTTTGTCTTGTGCCATTTGATTTTACAGGCACATGTATCGTTTCTCATTCTACTGAGATCTTTATATGTTTATATTGAGGGTTCCAACTTGAATTGACGATAGATAAAATCATCAACTTAGTTTTCTGCCTCTTTCTTTCTAGGACCCCTACTCACCCATCCACCCACACCCGCACCCACACCCAGACACACACTAAGAAAAAGAAAAGCCTGCTTCACTCGGTTTATCTTCTAAACTTCGTACGTTTTAGTCAGTTTTTTGTGTCCAGTTTCATTTCATGACATTATTCTCTAAGCATTCATAATCTTTCGCCCTTTTTTCCCCCTGCTGTTGTCCGAGATATTTAATATGACATTCTGAAATAGAATGGTAAAAGAGGCTACATTTGTAAATATGCTTGATTATTCTAGACCGTCTTCCATGAATGTTCTAATAAATTGCAACCATCCACTAGAAAGATTGCTCATCATGCCAAGCCTACTAATGCTCACCTTCTTCTCTCTACAACTCCTTGTTTTCTACTGTATAGATATCATTCTTTTGTGAAACCCTTAGGTTTCGTGTGATTTTTGGAATTGCTGAGTGTTCCTATGGGACTGTGTATGTGTGTGTGTGTACACACATATTTGGGTGAGGTTTATATAAGGCACCCACCTTATACTATATAGGTAGGGTGCGCCTCTAAATTTTACCCAAAGATGTAGTTCTTAAGTTGGAAACCTTATGATGCCTTGAAATTCCATGTTCAACCCTAATTATGAAATTTAAAATTTCGAAAATGTTACAAATTGAGAATATCCATAAACACTTGAAAATCTTGAAAATAGACAATAACTTGATAGAAGATGCACTATTTTTAGGACTTGAAATACTTTTTTTCTTTATATCAATACATCTGAAGGTCGATATGATCAATTGGAAGGTTTTCCAACTTCGGAAAACTCTTTTCTATTGGATCTTTATGGTGCATCTTACTTCTATAGTACAAGGTTGCAACCTTATATAAACTGTTTCTTATATATATATTATTTTTGACATCGTTCTATTTTCTCATTTTACAGACTTGGGAATCTATAAATCCATATTTATCAAGCCAAAAACATTTCATTTGACTGTTCTCATGCTTAAATTGTGGAATAAGGAACGCGTTGCTACAGCTGCTGAGATTTTACAGGTAGAGGATCAATCCATTCAAAAGTATCATATGTACTAATGGTAGGAGTTCCAAGGGTATGATTTTTTTGCTGATACATGCAGAAAGTCTCTCCAAAAGTGATCAAAGCTTTGGAAGGCCGTCCTATTTCCATCAAGTTGAAAGGGTTGGTATGTTTATTTTATTTTTTCTTTTTACTTCTACTCAAAAGTTCACAATTTCCTTTCCTTTTCTTTCCTTTATTTTGTTTTATTTTTGTTTTGGTGTCGGGGGATGTATGTATTATCATTCAATGAATCCCTGAGTTTGATGTTTGGATTATATTTTCCTCAAGATTAGCATGTTACTTCATGTACCAGGTGAAGGCAGCAGGGTGTTAAATAAAAAAATGATGAGTAAGAAAAAAAACTTAACCATTTGAAGGGTTTACCTTTTTTAATAGGTTTCTCATATATTGATGTGTTTTCATAATCTTTTGTTGATGTTTGCTCATAATTTTTGTCAGATGTTTGCTCATAATTTTTTATTGTTGGGTAATGTTCCTTGTAGTGTTTGTTCTCAACACCTCATCTTTACAATGTAATGTATTAGAGGCCCTGATGCACTGAGTCATATTCATTTCTACTATCTAAATGCTTGCAATGGTTTATTGTCTAGCATAAGTTTATTAGGATTTTCTTACGGATGAACTTTGTATTTTCAGTAGTTTTGTCATGACATGGTTTCAACTTGAAGCTAAGCCATTATTGGACCAAACTAGTTTGTATATCATGCAGTTAATGCAATAGCGTTTCCTAGTTCAAGTTCTGAGCAAGAATAGGAATTTTCTTCGGCACTGGATGATTTTTTCCCCTCATTTCTCTGCATGGATTTTACTATTTAGGTTTAAAAAAGCTGGATTATGAATTTTTGGAGAGAATGTTTGGTTTTGTTGGTCTCATATCTATTGAGATTTGGCTGTTTCTTACATTTTCCTTCTAATAGTTAATTGAATGAGGTAAATTACTTCTCAAGTGGAGTTAATGTTGTATGTAATATGTTGAAAATGATGGATCACTGAAATCTTTAATAATAAAGATTCTAATGGCTAGTAATCATGCCTTTTCCTTGTTTAATCTTCTGATGGGTCTTGAGCCTCATAGAATCACACTACCTGTAATTTTCTTGATAATTATATTGGATGTATTTTTTGTGAATAAAAAAGTTAGCTGCTTTTGCTTTCTTCATGGTCCATATATGGTTAAATATTTATCTTTGCCCTACATGAAGTTCTGATATCACTTAGATTTGCAGACATTCTCAATCTCCAGTCTTGGATGACTTCATGTTAGTGTGTGTATGAGGTGAATTTTCAGGAATTGCATTGTTTCTCTTATGTACAGGAGTGCATGAAAGGTTCACCTTCAAAAGCCCGTGTTTTATATACTCCAGTTGAGGAGATTGGTGGCGAGGGTCGCTTGATGCGGGCTTGTCGTATCCTGAATATATGTATAATGGTTTTTGTTTTTTCCCCTTCAGAAGTTATATACAATATATGTATAATATTTCCAGTGCAACTTTATGGGTAATTGTCACCGAAATAATTAGTACACTAACTTTTTCCTTTTTCTTAATTTTTTCTTTCTGATGTTATATTTGAATTTTCCTTTCTTGCTGATTTTCTTGAGCTGATTTTCTTGAGCTTTCCATAGAAGCCATTATTGATGCCTATGTGGAAGCTGGCCTTGTTCTCGAGAAGGATGCGTGCCAAAAGTTGAAGGTATTGTATTTTTTATCCTTGTATGATCTGTGGCACCTTCTAAAATGACTCAATGTTATAATAGTTTTGATAATGGTGTTATTTCTGTTTTTTAATTTTTATTTCTTTTGCAATGTTCTTTGGAGACATTCAACGTAATAGCTATGTTCATTAGGTCTGTATTGTAGACTTCCAATCAAGTGCACTATTATCATCCATGTAAAATAATTGTAAGATTTACTTTGAAACTGAGTCGCTGTTATTTATTTTTCTTGAAAACTGGGGGCTTTTCTAAGGTTTCCTCTAATGGGATTTTCTTTAAGATCGTAGCATTAGGGTGGTGATACATTCCACAACTATGATTTAGAGCTGGTAAAATAATCATAAAAAATAAAAAAAGGATATCTAGAAAATGGAAAAGAAAAATACAGAAAACAGAACATTTAGTGGTAATGATTAAATTGGCTTTTTTTGCAGCTGCATGCGACAGTCATGAATGCAAGGCATAGGAAAAGGTACCTTTATGGCTTCTCTTCCGTCTATTGTTATTTCGGGAAACTATACCGGAAGAGTCTTTTGTGGTACATGGTGCAGAGCTGGACCATCCACAGATCATTCACAAAAACGGATGGTAGAGATTAACTAAATGGTACCTATGATGGACACAGATTTAGATTTTATCTGCGCCTTCCATTGTGGAGAATGGACAGTGGATGCCCCAGATGTGTATCACGTACAGGCTGTATATATATGCTTTCCCTTTTAGTTTTGATAATAGATTTTGCACCGTCAAAGTTTGGAAAAGGAATGGTAAAACCCATATTTGATAAATTTGCAATTGCTTGTGTGTCATTACTGTCACTGTTTAGGAAGAGGATAACGAAAAAGTTCGATTCCTTTGATGCTTGCGACATTTTCAAACGATATGGGTCTGAAGAGTGGGGTGAGTTTGTGATTGGTGAAGCGCATTTATCGCAGAGGTTCAAGTTTGATGAAAGTGGCTACTATCATTGTTGCGCTTCAATTCCCTTCCCTCAGAGCCTCGAAGATTAATAGTTCTTTCGTTTTCTTTTTCTTTTTATTTACATGTTCAATAAGTGTTTTAATTGGGTAGTTTTTGAATTAGGATTTTTTGTCTCTCTTACTGTATGGATTGTTAATCAGATTATGCAATTATTTTATTTTCAAAGAAGAAAAATTTAATTGTGTTTTTAATTTCTTGATGTATGCCCTTTTTGTTACTAAACACAATTCATGCTTCACCTTCATCGCTCGTTGTGTCTATGCACATGAACAGGCTGTGTATGTGATATACTTCCCTTCCCAACTGACAAAGTGGTTGTCACAAAAGATTTGCCAAGATTTAAAAGGTCAAGGGGGATATTAAAGGTGATCTAACTATAGGATCTTTGTACACACATATGTGTACAAAGATGGACCAAGAACCGGACCTAGTTCAAGTCGATCCACCACCGACCTGATCCAATTGCCAACCCTATCCTAAACGCGTAAATGTTCCTAGGGATTACTCTAGGCAATCTATTTATATTGAAGTACATTTTGGGAAAAGTATTTCTTATGAAATAGATTTCAGCTGTTTGAATGCTACATGGATGTATAACATTTTCATTTTTTTTTCAAAAAATTCATTAAATATTTTTATTATATTATTCATTATAATGTCTTTTTTTTTAATTAAATTTATGGTAGTTTCTCTCTCTAAATATTTGAGGTAATAAATCTCTAAAATATTTCAAATAGTTTCTCTCTCTAAAATTTGATATAGTTTCTCTCTCTTTAAAACTTAAAATTTGAGATAGTTTTTTACTCTAAATTTTTTAAGATAGCTTCTCTCACTATGAATGTTTAAGTACTTTCCCTCTCTAAAAATTAAAATTTGAAATAGTTTTTGTCTAAAAATTTTAAGTACTTTGTCTTTCTAAAATTTGATATAGTTTCTCTGTAACGTTTTAAGGTACTTTTATTTCTAAAACTTAAAATATGAGATAGTTTCTCTCTCTAAAAAATTTGAGATACTCTTTATAAAACTTAAAATTTGATATAGTTTCTCTATCTAAAAAATTAAAAACAGTTTCTCTTTCTAAAAATTTTCAAATACTTTTTTTATCTAAAATTTAAAATTTGAGATAGTTTTTCTCTTTAAAATTTTTGATATAGTTTCTCTCTCTAAAATTTTGAGGTATTTTCTCTCTCTCTATAAATTTTCAAGTACTTTATCTCTCTAAAACATAAAATTTAAGATATTTCTTTTGATATAGTTTATCTTTTTAAATTTTTTGAGATATTTTTTTCTTCTGAAAATTTTCAATTACTTGCTCTCTCTAAAACTTAAAATTCGATATAGTTTCTCTCTCTAAAATTTGATAAATTTTAGATAGTTTTTCTCTCTAAAATAGATATAATTTCTTTCTAAAATTTTAATATACTTTCTCTCTCTAAAACTTAGAATTTGAGATAGTTTCTTTCTCTAAAATTTTTGAAATAATAACTCTCTCTAAAAAAAGTTTAGTACTCTTTCTAAAACTTAAATTTGATATAATTTATCTCTCTCTAAGAATTTTCAGGTACTTTCTCTTGATAAAACTTAAAATTTGAGATAATTTTTCTCTTTAAAAAAATTGATATAGTTTTTCTCTTTATAAATTTTCAAGTACTTTCTCTGTTTAAAACTCAAAATTTGAGATAGTTTTTCTCTTTAATTTTTTTTGAGATGGTTTCTCCCTCTAAAACTTTTTTTATATCGCCGTCTCTAAAATTTGATATAGTTTCTCTCTCTAATATTTTATGATATTCTCTTTAAAACTTAAAATTTGAAATAGTTTATCTTTATAAAAATTATAAGATAATTTTTTTCCAAAAAAATTTGGATAGTTTCTTTCTCTAAAATTAGAAATAGTTTGCTTCTCTAAAATTTTAAAATACTTTCTATGTCTGAAATGTAAAATTTGAGGTAGTATCTCTCACTAATTTAAGGTCGTGTTTTTGTGAAATTAATTTCGGAGGGTAAAAACAATCATACAATTTTATTTATTTTTAGGATGAAACGAAGAAAGACGAAAATATATTTCAGTCCCAAAATTTCGATGCAAACCCTAGAAATGTGTCATTTCCCCTCAAATACATTATAAAATGTATTTCTTAAGTATCCAAACGGCCCCGATGGTTTTACATGACGGTGGGAACAGAGTGTACATGCCACCGCGGGAGTAAAAAATATTTTTTAACTCTCTTCAACTGATACTATAAATAGTCCCGCCTATTAAGCCTTCAGACTAGAAACGAAGTTTTGTTACTCTTAAGTCTTACTCAAGCCCATGTAGATGATCATTTTAAGATCTTTTTCCAGGTATTTTTTTTGTCACTCAGTAATTTCGATTGTTTTTTTCTGGGTATTTGATCTCTATAATGGAAAATCTCAGCATTTTTGGAAGATATTATTTCTCTTCCTTTCTTTTATTTTCTTTCTACTTTTTCCTTCGTTTGTTTTGTGGAATTTTGAATTGGAAATTAAGGTTACCTTTGCTCCGATTGTGACTGAAAAATTCAAAAAACATTTGGTGGGTTTTTTAGTGTAAGTTGAACTGCATGATCATTGATCATCTCTCTCTTTCTCTCTCTCTGAAGTAATGTTCCTGTATTACTTTTATGATGTTGGAAAAGGAACACCATTTTCCATTGCTTTGATGTGTTATGGCTCCCGATTTACAAACAAAAGGTCTTCGCATATTCTGTTTGGAGTTTTTTGAGTAAATAAGCTTATGAGTCTTTTGCATTATTTCTTCCAGAGTGGAACAAGTATCAAAGGTTTCAAAAGTTATTTATGAATTACCAAAGCTTGTAAGCTCATTTCAGGTATTGAAAGAAGACTTAATTTTGCTTTTCCTTTTTTTTTTTTATTAATTACTTTGAAAGTAGCCTTCTTTGGTGTTATATCTTTGCTTTAATGCAGATAGTCAAACTTTCAACTGCATAGATAATTGGGAAAAGGGAAATTTATCAAAATGCACCGAGATGAACTATTTAGCAGTTTCTGGTCTTTAATTTAATTTTGAAAAGTCCATCAAAATGCACACGATCATGAGTTGGAATAGCTGAGAAAAGGGGTAAAATGTCCAACAATCGAAAAGCTAGGTGTATTTAGATAAATTTCCCTTGGGAAATTAATCTTATGGTGCATAAAATTCGCATGTCTTTGGCATGCATTACACTATAGATAATTGCCATTCTTCTTGTTACGTTTACATGACCAGATTATGTCATCCATTTCAGGGTTTTTGCCATTGTAATTAGTTTGAAGAAAGGAATGGCGTTGTAAATATAAAATTTGCTTTTTAATTATGCTTTCTATTGTTGTTTTCCTCTTCATTTTACTGTTTATGTATATGCTAGGGTTCCAATTACTATGGCAAAGTTTGTTTGAGGAAAATGGGGGATATGAAGGATGTAGTGAATGCAATGGATCAGAGCAAGAAGAGGAGAGCTGTGAGAGCAGTTTGGATGCCGCTCAGTGCTCACTTGAGTTCTTCGGAAGGTTGGTTTCTTTCTATTCTCTACTATGGTTATGTGTTCAGGGAGAATTTTGAATGAGAAATGAGAAAACTTGGAAGATATTTCGCATTTATTGAGTGTTGTCATTTGAATGCTGCATTTACTATGCATGGCGTCTTTTTTTTTTATTTCCCCTTTTTCTCTTTTATTTTATTTTATTTTATTTTAAAGTTTTTATCATTATTATGGAAACAAATTCAATTGTGAGTTGTTCATCATTGTCTGGGTTCTTTCTAGAAACCATTTTGGTTTACAAGTTCTTCTATTTTGTGATGATGTGAAGTTTTTCTTTTTCCTTTTTATTAATGTACTATTATTGCTGATTTAATAAGTAACTCAAGAGATACCTATAAATACAGAATCTCCATGGGTACTCCTAACAATGAATCCCCATCTGGAGACCCATATGGAGAAAGGACATCTATGTATACATACTAAAGCTCTGTATCCAATGAACAGATGTTCTCTAGAATCCCTTTACGCTTGTCAGCTCTACATCTCACCTTTCTGATCTCTTGTTCTCCTATGGGTGCTATGGACAGGGCATCTGTATTTATTTTTGTGCACTATCTTCAATTCCCAATCCCTTTATTCAATTACAACTCTCTTTCTCTTATGATAATAATTGCCTGTATTTAGCTGACCCCAACTAGTTGGGTTAAGGCTCGGATGATAATGATGATGATGATCTTACTCTAGAAATTCTATTATTACTCTGTCTCCATGGCCCAAAAGATAGCTAGAGGAATTATCGCTGGCGTAGAGTGGCCAAAATCCCAAGAAAAAATACAGCCCGTATGGACTCTAGTAGTGCCCCTGGACCATAGAGACCTAAAATATGAACCTAAAACCCTGTTCCATGAATGATCTAATAAATTGCAACCATCCGCTAGAAAGATTGCTCATCATGCCAAGCCTATTAATGCTCACCTTCTTTTCTCTACAACTCCTTTCTACTGTCTATATATCATTCTCTTGTGGAACACTTAGGTTTCGTGTGATTTTTGGAATTGCTGAGTGTTCCTATGGGACTGTGTATGTGTGTGTGTGTACACACATATTTGGGTGAGGTTTATATAAGGCACCCCCCTTATACTATATAGGTAAGGTGCGCCTCTAAATTTTACCCAAAGATGTAGTTCTTAAGTTGGAAACCTTATGATGCCTTGAAAATCCATGTTCCAACCCTAATTATGAAATTTAAAATTTCGAAAATGTTACAAATTGAGCATATCTATAAACACTTGAAAATCTTGAAAATAGACAATAACTTGATAGAAGATGCACTATTTTTAGGACTTGAAATTCTTTTTTTCTTTATATCTTGATATGATCAATTGGAAGGTTTTCCAACTTCGGAAAGCTCTTTTCTATTGGATCTTTGTGGTGCATGTTACTTCTATAGTACAAGGTTGCAACCTTATATAAACTGTTTCCTATATATATATTATTTTTGACAACGTCCTATTTTCTCATTTTACAGACTTGGGAATCGATAAATCCATATTTATCAATCCAAAAACATTTCATTTGACTGTTCTCATGCTTAAATTGTGGAATGAGGAACGCGTTGCTACAGCTGCTGAGGTTTTACAGGTAGAGGATCAATCCATTCAAAAGTATCATATGTACTAATGGTAGGAGTTCCAAGGTTATGATTTTTTTGCTGATACATGCAGAAAGTCTCTCCAAAAGTGATGAACGCTTTGAAAGACCATCCAATTTCCATCAGGTTGAAAGGGTTGGTATGTTTATTTTATTTTTTCCTTTTACTTCTACTCAAAAGTTCACGATTTCCTTTCCTTTTCTTTCTTTTATTTTGTTTTATTTTTGTTTTTGGTGGCGGGGGATGTATGTATTATCATTCAATGAATCCCTGAGTTTGATGTTTCGATTATATTTTCCTCAAGATTAGCATGTTGCTTCATGTACCAGGTGAAGGCAGTAGGGCGTTAAATAAAAAACTGATGAGTAAGAAAAAAAAACTTAACCATTTGAAGGGTTTACCTATTATTAATGATTTCTTGGTCTCAAGCATTGCCCTATAATGGTCCATTCTTTTTTTAATAGGTTTCTCATATGTTAATGTGTTTTCATAATCTTTTGTTGAAGCTTAGTTTCCTTGTGTCAGATGTTTGCTCATAATTTTTTATTGTTGGGTAATGTTCCTTGTAGTGTTTGTTCTCAACACCTCATCTTTACAATGTAATGTATTAGAGGCACTGCTGCACTGAGTCGTATTCACTTCGACTATCTAAATGCTTGCAATGATTTATTGTCTAGCATAATTTTATTAGGATTTTCTTACGGATGAACTTTGTATTTTCAGTAGTTTTGTCATGACATGGTTTGAACTTGAAGCTACGCTAAACTAGTTTGTATATCATGCAGTTAATGCAATAACGTTTCCTAGTTCAAGTTCTGAGCTAGAATAGGAATTTGCTTCGGCACTGGATGATTTTTTCCCCTCATTTCTCTGCATGGATTTTACTATTTAGGTTTAAAATAGCTGGATTATGATGTTTTTTGAGAGATTGCTTGGTTTTGTTGGTCTCGTATATATTGAGATTTTGCTGTTTCTTACATTTTCCTTCTAATAGTTAGTTGAATGAGGCAAATTACTTCTCAAGTGGAGTTAATGTTGTATGTAATAATATGTTGAAAATGATGGATCACTGAAATCCTTATAAATAAAGATTCTAATGGCTAGTAATGATGCCTTTTCCTTGTTTAATCTTTTGATGGGTCTTGGGGCCTCATAGAATCACACTACCCTTAATTTTCTTGATTATTGTATTGCATGTAGTTTTTGTGATATCACTTAGATTTGCAGATATTCTCAATCTCCAGTCTTGGATGACTTCATGTTAGTGTGTGTGTATGAGGTGAATTTTCAGGAAGTGCATTGTTTCTCTCATGTACAGGACTGCATGAGAGGTTCAGTTTCAGAAGCCTGTGTTTTATATACTCCAGTTGAGGAGATTGGTGGCGAGGGTCGCTTGATGCGGGCTTGTCGTATCCTGAATATATGTATAATGTTTTTGTTTTTACCCCCCTTCAGAAGTTATATACAATATATTTATAATATTTCCAGTGCAACTTTATGGATAATTGTCACCGAAATAATTAGTACACTAACTTTTTCCTTTTTCTTAATTTTTTCTTTCTGATGTTATATTTGAATTTTCCTTTCTTGCTGATTTTCTTGAGCTTTCCATAGAAGTCATTATTGATGCCTATGTGAAAGCTGGCCTTGTTCTCCAGAAGGATGCGTGCCAAAAGTTGAAGGTATTGTATTTTTTATCCTAGTATGATCTGTGGCACCTTGTAAAATGACTCAATGTTATAATAGTTTTGATAGTGGTGTTATTTCTGTTTCTTAAATTTTTATTTCTTTTGCAATGTTCTTTGGAGACATTCAACTTAATAGCTATGTTCATTAGGTCTGTATTGTAGACTTCCAATCTAGTGCACTATTATCATCCATGTAAAATAATTGTAAGATTTACTTTGAAACCGAGTCACTGTTATTTCTTTTTCTTGAAAACTGGGGGCTTTTCTAAGGTTTCCTCTAATGGGATTTTTTTAAGATCGTAGCATTAGGGTGGTGATACATTCCACTACTATGATTTAGGTCTGTTAAAATAATCATAAAAAATAACCAAAAGGATATCTAGAAAATGGAAAAAAAAAATACAGAAAACAGAACATTAAGTGGTAATGATTAAATTAGCTTTTTTTTTGCAGTTGCATGGGACAGTCATGAATGTAAAGTTTAGGAAAAGGTACTTTTATGTCTTCTCTTCCGTCTATTGTCATTTTGGGAAACTATACCGGGGGAGTCTTTTGTGGTACATGGTGCACAGCTGGACCATCCACAGATCATTCACAAAAACGGATGGTAGAGATCAACTAAAAGCTACCTATGATGGACACATTTAGATTTAATCTGCACCTTCCATTGTGGAGAATGGTCAGTGGATGCCCCAGATGTGTATCGCGTACAGGCTGTATATATATGCTTTCCTTTTTAGCTTTGATAATAGATTTTGCACCGTCAAAGTTTGGAAAAGGAATGGTAAAACCCATATTTGATAAATTTGCAATTGCGCGTCATTACTGTCGCTGTTTAGGACGACGAGAACGAGGAAGATCGGTTCCTTTGATGCTCGCGACATTTTCGAACGATATGGGTCTGAAGAGTGGGGTGAGTATGTGATTGGTGAGGCGCATTTATCGCATTTACATGTTCAATAAGTGTTTTTATTGGGTAGTTTTTGAATTAGGATTTTGTCTCTTACTGTATGGATTGTTAATCAGATTATGCAATTATTTTATTTTCAAAGAAGAAAAATCTAATTGTGTTTTTCATTTCTTGATGTATGCCCTTTTTGTTGCTAAACACAATTCATGCTTCACCTTCATCGCTCATTGTTGGGAACCTTTGTGGATGCCCTGTCTATGCACATGTACAGGCTGTGTATGTGATATACTTCCCTTCCCAACTAACAAAGTGGTCGTTACAAAAGATTTGCCATGTTTTTGATCAAGATTTATAAGGTCAAGGGGGATATTAAAAGTAATCTGATTATAGGATCTTTGTACATATGTCTATGTCTGGGATTAATAGCTATTTAATTTTGGTTAGATATTCAAAAGTATGTCGATAACAATATCGCATGTCAATACTAGTTATTTTTATGGGGTTATAAATTTTTGATATTGAAAAGTGATATTATTTTAGTCTGGTTATAATTTTTTAAAATTGAAATGTAGCATTGAAAATATTTGATATTATTAGTAGTCGACTGTTAGCTTTCTGCTGAAGGTCGGATGGTGTCCCCCTAAGCACGTTTTAACTCCTCGAATGGGAATATTAATATCTTGGGAAATGATGGGATGCCCAAATGCTAAAAATCAAAGGGGGGGGGGTGGTCAGTGCTGACGCAACGATGTTCGATGGTCTTACACGCGATTAAGGTATGGTCTGAGCATAGAGATCCTAGTGAGAGAAAGTCGCAATAAATGTCATCAAATATGTGTTTCTTAGTTACATGCATAGGCGAAGATATTTCTAGTGAGAAAAACCATGCAACAAATATAATGCAATTGTTTAATAACGAAAAAGTTTATATAAGGGTGAGGCTGTAAACAATTAAATTAAGGCTGACTTCAAAAGTGTGAGGCTGTAAGCATTCGTAATCTTTCGCCCTTTTCCCCCCTGCTGTTGTCCAAGATATTTAACATGACATTCTGAAATAGAATGGTAAAAGAGGCTACATTTGTAAATATGCTTGATTATTCTATACCGTCTTCCATGAAGGTTCTAATAAATTGCAACCATCCACTAGAAAGATTTGCTCATCATGCCAAGCCTATTAATGCTCACCTTCTTTTCTCTACGACTCCTTTTCTACTGTATATATATCATTCTCCTATGAAACGCTTAGGTTTCGTGTGATTTTTGGAATTGCTGAGTGTTCCTATGGGACTGTGTATGTGTGTGTGTGTACACACATATTTGGGTGAGGTTTATATAAGGCACCCCCCTTATACTATATAGGTAAGGTGCGCCTCTAAATTTTACCCAAAGATGTAGTTCCTAAGTTGGAAACCTTATGATGCCTTGAAAATCCATGTTCCAACCCTAATTATGAAATCTAAAATTTCGAAAATGTTACAAATTGAGCATATTTATAAACAATTGAAAATCTTGAAAATAGACGATAACTTGATAGAAGATGCACTATTTTTAGGACTTGAAATTCTTTTTTTCTTTATATCTTGATATGATCAATTGGAAGGTTTTCCAACTTTGGAAAGCTCTTTTCTATTGGATCTTTGTGGTGCATGTTACTTCTATAGTACAAGGTTCCAAGCTTATATAAACTGTTTCCTATATATATATTATTTTTGACAACGTCCTATTTTCTCATTTTACAGACTTGGGAATCGATAAATCCATATTTATCAATCCAAAAACATTTCTTTTGACTGTTCTCATGCTTAAATTGTGGAATGAGGAACGCGTTGCTACAGCTGCTGAGGTTTTACAGGTAGAGGATCAATCCATTCAAAAGTATCATATGTACTAATGGTAGGAGTTCCAAGGGTATGATTTTTTTGCTGATACATGCAGAAAGTCTCTCCAAAAGTGATGAGAGCTTTGAAAGACCGTCCAATTTCCATCAGGTTGAAAGGGTTGGTATGTTTATTTTATTTTTTCCTTTTACTTCTACTCAAAAGTTCACGATTTCCTTTCCTTTTCTTTCTTTTATTTTGTTTTATTTTTCTTTTTGGTGGCGGGGGATGTATGTATTATCATTCAATGAATTTTCGAGTTTGATGTTTCGATTATATTTTCCTCAAGATTAGCATGTTGCTTTATGTACCAGGTGAAGGCAGTAGGGTGTTAAATAAAAAAATGATGAGTAAGAAAAAAAAACTTAACCATTTGAAGGGTTTACCTATTATTAATGATTTCTTGGTCTCAAGCGTTGCCCTATAATGTTCCATTCTTTTTATAATAGGTTTCTCATATGTTAATGTGTTTTCATAATCTTTTGTTGAAGCTTAGTTTCCTTGTGTCAGATGTTTGCTCATAATTTTTTATTGTTGGGTAATGTTCCTTGTAGTGTTTGTTCTG
>NW_006497108.1:2044427-2065683 GCF_000471905.2 Amborella trichopoda
CTATTTCTGTTTCTTAATTTTTTATTTCTTTTGCAATGTTCTTTGGAGACATTCAACTTAATAGCTATGTTCATTAGGTCTGTATTGTAGACTTCCATTCTAGTGCACTATTATCATCCATGTAAAATAATTGTAAGATTTACTTTGAAACCGAGTCACTGTTATTTCTTTTTCTTGAAAACTGGGGGCTTTTTTAAGGTTTCCTCTAATGGGATTTTCTTAAGATCGTAGCATTAGGGTGGTGATAAATTCCACTACTATGATTTAGTTCTGTTAAAATAATCATAAAAAATAACCAAAAGGATATCTAGAAAATGGAAAAAAAAAATACAGAAAACAGAACATTAAGTGGTAATGATTAAATTGGCTGTTTTTTTGCAGTTGCATGGGACAGTCATGAATGTAAAGTTTAGGAAAAGGTACTTTTATGTCTTCTCTTCCGTCTATTGTCATTTTGGGAACTATACCGGAGGAGTCTTTTGTGGTACATAGTGCACAGCTGGACCATCTACAGATCATTCACGAAAACGAATGGTAGAGATCAACTAAAAGCTACCTATGATGGACACATTTAGATTTAATCTGCACCTTCCATTGTGGAGAATGGTCAGTGGATGCCCCAGATGTGTATCGCATACGGGCTGTATATATATGCTTTCCTTTTTAGCTTTGATAATAGATTTTGCACCGTCAAAGTTTGGAAAAGGAATGGTAAAACCCATATTTGATAAATTTGCAATTGCGTGTCATTACTGTCACTGTTTAGGACGGTGAGAACGAGGAAGATCGGTTCCTTTGATGCTCGCGACATTTTCGAACAATATGGGTCTGAAGAGTGGGGTGAGTATGTGATTGGTGAGGCGCATTTATCGCAGAGGTTCAAGTATGAACGAAGTGGCTACTATCATCGTTGCGCTTCAATTCCCTTCCCTTAGAGCCTGGAAGATTAATAGTTCTTTTTTTTTCTTTTTCTTTTTATTTACGTGTTCAATAAGTGTTTTTATTGGGTAGTGTTTGAATTAGGATTTTGTCTCTCTTACTGTATGGATTGTAAATCAGATTATGCAATTATTTTATTTTCAAAGAAGAAAAATCTAATTGTGTTTTTCATTTCTTGATGTATGCCCTTTTTGTTACTAAACAAAATTCATGCTTCACCTTCATCGCTCATTGTTGGGAACCTTTGTGGATGCCCTGTCTATGCACATGTACATGCTGTGTATGTGATATACTTCCCTTCCCAACAAACAAAGTGGTCGTTACAAAAGATTTTCCATGTTTCTGATCAAGATTTTTAAGGTCAAGGGGGATATTAAATGTAATCTGATTATAGGTTCGTTGTACATATGTATATGTCTGGGATTAATAGCTATTTAATTTTGGTTAGATATTCAAAAGTATGTCGATAACAATATCGCATGTCAATACTAGTTATTTTTATGGGGTTATAAATTTTTGATATTGAGAAGTGATATTATTTTAGTCTGGTTATAATTTTTTAAAATTGAAATGTAGCATTGAAAATATTTGATATTATTAGTAGTCGACTGTTAGCTTTCTGCTGAAGGTCGGATAGTTTCCCCTTAAGCACGTTTTAACTCCTCCAATGGGAATATTTAATATCTTGGGAAATGATGGGATGCCCAAATGCTAAAAATCAAAGGGGGGGGGGGGGGTGGTCAGTGCTGACGCAACGATGTTCGATGGTCTTACACGCGATTTAGGTATGGTCTGAGCATAGAGATCCTAGTGAGAGAAAATCGCAATAAATGTCATAAAATATGTGTTTCTTCGTTACATGCATGGGCGAAGATATTTCTAGTGAGAAAAACCATGCAACAAATATAATGCAATTGTTTAATAACGAAAAAGTTTATATAAGGGTGAGGCTGTAAACAATTAAATTAAGGCTGACTTCAAAAATTCGTTAGAAAATCTTATTTTGATACTAAAAAATCTTTAAATTGATCATCTTAATCTCAAGAGCTATGGAAATGAGAAAAAATGAATTTAAGTCTTGGAAATAGTCTTATCTTGTAATATATTTTTGGACCGTTAATTTTCGAGTATTTATAGATCTATTCAAGTGTTCATAGATCTATTCGATATATATTATTTTAAGGGTGTGGTTTTTGCAACTTTAAACAATCACCTCCAAATTTTATTATAACATGTACTTTTGGCATAAAAAATTCTTAATATTATTTGAAAATATATTTTTATATTTAATTATAAAATTTTAAACTCAAAACTTGATTAAGTCAATTTGATTTATAAACATATAAAAATCTTGAAAATTGACGGTTTAGATAAAAATCTTGAAAATTTGACGGTCTGCAAACATATAAAAATCTCGAAAATCTGAGGCTCAAAATATTTTTCTTTTTCATATTGATATATGTGGTTTTTCAACATTAAAACAACCTTTTTTCCGATGGAGTTTTGAGGTGCATATGTAATTCTACATTTTAAGGTTGCAACTTCATGTAAACTTTTTCTTTTGAAGCTTTAAATTTTATAATTAGATATGAAAGTAAATTTCCAAACCTTCACAAAAATTTCTAATACCGAAAAACATATTCTAGCCGTATTTAAAGGTGCGGCCTACTTTGATTGTTTGGAGCGTCAGCCCTATATAAATCACACCCTTCCAAAAAAAAACACTTGCCAGGCAATATTCTAAGTGAACCAGTTCGACTTGGGAAATTCCGAAGCCGGATTGAGCTGTTCATTTATCATCCATGATTTGCTTCTAATGTGAATCTGAGAATGAACTACAGTTACCATGAATGCATAATTTATAAAAAAAAATTGATTACAATTTCAATGGCCAGAACGAATCTGAGAATAAACTACAGTTACCATGAATGCATAATTTATAAAAAAATTGATTACAATTTGAATGGCTACAACCGGGAAAAGTACAAACTGCACGCCCATAAGATTTGATTGCATCACAAGGCTACAGTTTCTTAGACATACCTGAACTATATTTACAGTAATGAAGCATGAACCATATTAATGTACTCTGTTCTTTCTTCCAAACAAGACAGACACCATTAACGCCAAACTCCACCATATTTTAGTAGTTTTAGTTGTACTACGTTTGTTTTCAAGCTTTTCTCCTTATTTTTTTTATAGAGAGAGAGAAAGAGAGAGGACATTTCAATCCTTTTTTTTATCTTTGTGACAATTACCCCTGATACATTATCTCTATCACAAAAAAAAAAATCTCTATTTTGTCATAGTAAATTTTTCCAATGTTGATAATAACTTTGATAATTTCCCCAAAAAAATTATTTTATCTTTTATCCTCTTTTCTTGAATGTTAAGTTGGGATGAAACTCTATACGTCATGTTGTGGCACCCGCCACTTTTACCCTCTTTGCCTAGAGCACATTTGCTCAGTTAAAATCAATTTATTAAAATATTTTTATGCTTCTATTACTATAAAAATACAATTTTTCTCTTGATAATAAATATGAAAGAGACTCATCATCTACATAAAAACAACTCAAAGAATCAGTTAAGGCAGATGGGGAAAAATTTGTAAGAAAGTGATAATTTGACATGTATGTTAAGCTAGTAATTTGGGAAGTGAATTTTGATATTTTAATTTCTTTATATACTAGAAACTGTTTCCAACTTTATCATTTATGTAATTTTCTGATTTGTTGAATATGTGAATTGCTTATAATTTGATTTCACATTTTACTTATCTCACTAAAAATTTGTTCCAAAATACATAGTATATTAAAGTCCCAATAATCATTCAATAAAATCCTGAAAAAAGAGATAATCATGATATTATCCTGAAATTCCTTGGTGATAATATCCCGATAAAAATAATTGTCACTACAATTCTTGTATATCATGTGTGTTTGTATGCAGTAGGGATGGCTATCTTACTATACCACTTTCTCTTGGGGAGAGATAAGGGCAAGGGCAGGTGGGGGTGGGGCACCAGTGCTGAGAGATGGGGAACATGGCTTCTGCCTCCCTCCTAAAGAAAAAGGAACCCTAAATGTCAAGGTTTCTACTTTCCAATTTGTTTTTTCTTATTGTATAAGTCAGTCTGTGAACTTCCCTTGGGGCCCATTTGTGAGACTTTATATTTGGGTAGGTAAGCATGATATTTTCATTCAAAAAACTTAAGGATCCATGTCAAGGCATCCACACCACTATGCTGAGGCCCTAAAAAAGACCTAGTTTCCAAGATACTGTTTTCAAGTGCCCATTGTTAAGAATGTGGAGCACTTTATACTGTACTTCTCTTCCTTTATTGTATTGTAAATACAAAAATGTTTTTAGTGAGTCAGCCCATTCATGCATCCCTTTTCATGGTTATAGATCTCAAATCATTGGGTATCCATTTTCGTTCTGTATCTATGAATTTGGAGCTCCAAAAATAATGCACATATGATGTTTTTTTAAAAAATGATTTAAACGGTCGACATGAAAAGATACAAGATGGATCACTTTTAGGACTCGGACTTTTCTTTGTTATGTTTTTACAAATTTATTATTGTGGCTTTCGAGATGATAAATCCATAAAATTTTGGATCTAAATCATCCAAATGAAATCTAAGTGACTTATCTAGTTTTCCTTTACCAAAACCTGCTTTTTTACTTATCACTAATAAATAAAATTGACACAAGTTTTTCCATGTTTAACCTCGAAAAGGTCTTAATAGAAGGTTCTTATTTTTGTCCTTGATTGTGTGGGTTTGAAAAGAAGATAGCATTTAAAATATTTAAAAGACCAGAAAAAGAAAGGTGAAATTCTCCCTTATCTCATAGAGACTAGAACCAATGTATTCAAGACATATCAAGAGATGATAATGACAGTTGAAAATTGACGATAATGACAATTGAAATTTTTTATGATTAGTAGGGCATGAAAGTGGTGACTTTTAAAATTGAATTGATAGCATGAAAACTGACAAAAATTTCAAGGGTTTTGACTGTTGGGCAGTGATCAAAGTGTTGCCCAATTAACTTTAAGATTCAGGTGCCACATTATTAAGACATTATTCAGGAAAGGGGCTGGTCATGGTGGTAGCAACCCCATACTTAGTTATTACGTTGTGGTTTTCAATCCTGCTGACACCACCCACCGACACCTTCATACAAGCTGACTCTCTTATCGATATGAAAAAATTGATAGGGGCCTTTCTTCCCCACTGAATTACCTGCAAAAAAAAAGAAAAAAAACAAATTTCAATGGTGGGATAAGGACAACCAACCATTCCTCGTGAGCAATACTGCCTTCTGAAAAGATCCTCTTAGTTAACATAAGTAGCTAAGATTTGATGTGAGAACTGCATTCTTAGTTAACATAAGTAGCTAAGATTTGAGGTGAGAACTGCATTTTATATGAGATTTGGGATATAATTTTATATGAGATTTGGGATATAATTCTCTAGAAGGTGGTTTTCCATTTAACCTTTGTTCTTTCTTGGTGCTTAGTGTATCTTGATTCATGTCTTCTGCTTTTTTTTTGTTTTACAAGTAATGGATTAATGCTAAATATTGCTTCATTAATATCTTTAGGTCGAAGCATTTTCAAGAACGTGGTATTCATTTGAAAGGCTACAACACATGAAATCCTAACATTTTCGTCATGCATAGCTTGTATTTGCTTAGTTATAGTACCAGGGGCATGCTTAGTGGAATAGTGAAATTTGATTGACATTAAGCGGCATGTATAAAGTAGATGCTGGTCCTATTGATCCTTGAGGTGTAGATGTTTTTTTTTTTAAGTGATTATCAGTATTTTTGTAAATGATCTCTTAAGCCATAATGGGCTGCTTTAATTTATTCCATCATTTGTGGAAACAAAGTAGACATCTTTAGGAAACTATCGACCACATTTATGTTACACATAAGCTATTTTTGAATTAGTTTCTTTTAAAGGGACCATTAATGGTGTATTCTTTATTATCTTTGGATTTAATATTTATTAGTTCTAGATGAATCCTCTCTCTGTTTGCATTCTTAAAGTTGTTTGATGCGACGGTTTGATTAGTGCAGCTTGAGACAACAACTACTTATCTCTAGTATCATAATCTAGATATGGGAGGTCTTGGAGTTGCAGTATGTGCTCATGCGAAGCATGTTTCAATAGCCGTTGATTAATCGCCATGGTTGGTGTTTGAGTATTAGAACATAAAGTATCAAATTTGAAATCTTACACATAGATTTCCAAATTAATGATGGGTGTAGAACTTGTGAGTTATGGCTTAACGAGCATAGAACTTATGAATTAAGGAGCCAATCAGTAGCTACGAGGTCCTTAAGCTACGTCCGACTTTTTTTCATCCACTAAGATGTAACCGAGGCGTATGGATTTTTGTGGGTAATGCTGGTATGGATGCTTTTGTCGTCTGAAAGCACATAATTGTGAGTCTTGATTGATCCGTTGCAAGTTCTCCATAAACCAGCAATATAGAAAGAATCTTCTCTCTATGGAACTCAAATAACACCTGGAATAACGGAAAATATCAGCAAATGGAGGAGAAATAACTTCAACAAGGGATGAATGAGAAGGCAAAAGCTAAAACAAAATATTTTTTCAAAATAGAGAAAGCAGTCAATAGCTATGAGGGAGCTCATTACGGCTCAAACCTCTCTATAGATGCTTCATATTCTGTCAAAAAACTCTTGACTAAATTTGTGCTTCAAAAAAACCTTGATCTGAAGCTCCTTAACTTTCCTATTTTTAGAGATTTTGGGAACTGGGTGCAAGCGATTTTTGTAATTGGGAGCATGCATGAGAGAGGGCTGTGTTCTCTATCTTAAGCTAAACAAAGTTATTGAGCTTAAATAGGTTAGTGTCTTTTGTATAGCTGACCCCAAATAGTTGGGATAAGGCTCAGATGATGATGATGATTGATATGAGTCTTTTAAGGGCTGTTTTGTGTCCATTTATAATGTTGTTTAGTAAAATCTTATCTTGATTTGATATGTTCATTTATATTCCTTCTGAACAATGGTTTCTGTCTATTTTTTTCGTTTATATAGATATAGCAGTCTTAAATATCATGTATCAAATTATTGATCCACATATGCGGGTTGACACACCTTTGATACGCTTCATTAAAGGAAAAGGGTATGGCTGTGAATGATCATGCACTACCTTTTGTTTGTTTCTAACTGCATATATCCTCTCAATTGTACAAAAGTTTGTTATGAGATTTCTTATTATTAGAATATGCTGGTACTAGCATAAATTCTCCACAGTGGCTGATTTTTTGAACATTCCCCCTCAGGGGAAATACACAAAAGCAAATTGAGATGGAGACTGGAGTAAAAATCAAATTTCCATTGTCAAAAGAGGAGACATCAATTGGTAGCCATCTCCACAGTTTTTTGTTTATTTTTCTATTTAATTTTGGTTTTCACTATTGAACGAGAGTCAGCTCTAGTGATTAGTTTACATTTGGAATTGGAATTTATTTTATTTGCTTTGTGTGTAACTACACACATGGTATATTTTCATTTATATCCTGTTAGGACTAAGGCATTCACTCAACATCGCCTTTACAACTTTTGGCTCTTTGTTAGATCCTTGAGTCATATATGTGATCAATATATCTTTGGATTTCTATCCTAATGCTTTTTTTTTTTTGGTAAGATTCCTAATACTGTACGTAAAGTATGTAAAGTAGTGCATATATAGTAGTGTTATATGCGTAAGATATTCCTTCTTGTTGTGTAAGAACACCATCAAGTGTGTTCTTTGACATGAAACTTTCAACATGGCATCTATAGGTATTTCTAGAGAAGTGCCCGTCCTTCATATATGGTTTACACTATTGGTTTACCCTAATACTGTATATACAATAGCGTAAACCATATATGAATGACCGGCTCTTCTTCAAAAATACCTATACATCATACTTGATGGTGATGCTTCTTGACCAAGATAGAATATCTTTTGCATATATGAATGGCTGGCTCTTTTCCAAAAATACCTATACATCATACTTGATGGTGATGCTTCTTGACCCAGATGGAATATCTTATGTCATCATCATCATCCAAGACGTAATATCTTATGTGGATTTCAATTCTGTGTGCTTAACATCCATCATGCTTATCATTACGTGGCACATCGGTAGTCTTTGATTGATGAGTAATCGAAATGGAATATGCAGAGAAAGTGTGGGGAAAGGGCCTATAAAAGGTTGGATATGATTTTTTCAATAATTTTCTGGTCGGGAATGACAAGAGTTTATGCGACTAAGCATAAGGACAAACCACCGGCGGCTTTACATCTATTTTCAAGATTTCTTCTTCCAGATTTGTGCGACCATTATATCACCGACAATCTCTGACCATCCATCTGTACGCAATATCCACCATCCAGAAAAGCAACAAAATGGAACTGAAACCCCTTTGAAGTCCAGAGGCTAGAAATAGCCAAGACCTCCGAAAGCGGAAGAGCTCAGACTTCTCTCTCTCTCTCCTTCTCCTAGTCTCAGACTTTGTCTCTCTTCTCTCCATTGTAAAATTCTCTGTAAGATTTGTGATCGTAATATAGACGATCTGCCTGTCTATTACCCAGCCGGGTGGAAACTATTCTGCAGTTATTGTATCCGTAAACAGTAAGCTTTTTCATTCCTTTCTGTAATATGTTTTATATGAGTTTGTAATATGCTTGTATGATGTCATCCATGAGTCTATATTCATATTTATAAAATATGTGGTTGAAAGCCGTCTTTAGCATTAAATTTTTTCAGTCTACATATACTACTTGGATAGTCTTAGATATTGCTCCATTCTCAATATTTATGATTCTAGTCATATTTATATATTTCCGATATATTAGAATGTTAGTCTAATTTCTGTTATAAATTGTTTCAAATTTCTGTTTCCAATTCGATCTTGGTGTTGATGGTATCAGAGCCAGAATAGTATTACTTCTCATCTGCAATATGCAGATGATACATGTATTTTCTGTGAAGCTAACTTCAATATCGGTGAAGAGCTTATACCTCTTTCTGAGATGCTTAGAGTTAGCTTCAGGCATGGTAGTGAACATTTCAAAAACAAAGTTCTTGGGTGTCTCAGTCCCTGAACCTGCAAGCCTAGTGGGATGTGTAGGGAGGGGAAAATTAACAAATAAGAGCCATGGATTGCCGATGGGCAAAGGCCACCCAGCCAAGGCACGATAGGGAGGAGTTATAGAGAGAGAGTCCAAAACAAGTTAGCATCTTGGAAGCTTAGGGTTCTGTCAATGGGAGCCATTGCTCTTATTAAATCTACCCTTTCAAACCTTTGTATTTACAATATATCCTTGTTTCCGATCCTTGCTTCAGTGGCAAAAGAAATTAAAAAGCTTGCGAGGAATTTATTTACTTATTTTTCTACGGATGGTGATGTGAGAAGGACGATTTTCTTCTGGTGAGATGGGACAGTGGGTGCAAACCGAGAAGTAAATAAGGCCTAGGAATCAGAAGAAATAAAGAAATGAATCAGGTGTTGTGAGCCAAATGCTAGCAGATGTTTGGAAGCTGGGACTTAATCATACCATCTTTGAGAACAAGTTATTTAGAGCAATTAGGGGAGAGATATTAGGATTTTTTTTTGAAACCATATGAGCATAGCTCTAGATTCTCAAGGGTTTGGAGAGGGATTAACGGAATTAGATATGCTTTCATTAGCTTGATCAGATTCTAGGTTGGAAATGGAAGGTAAACTAAGTTTGGGCTTAATACATGGCTGGGGGAGTCACCTCTTGTTAGTAATTGCCCTGTCCTGGCCGAAAATCTGGAGGTATCAGTGACTGATCTAATGGTGAAGGGCTTTGATTGACTTTCAAATCCTCTCTTTGGAGACCCTTTGAAGAAGATGAATTCAAAGCCTTTAAGAATTTTTTGGTAGAGCTATGGGGAATCTTCTTTCAGGCCTGATAGAAAGACAATCTCATATGATCCCAAGGGTGAATTTTCTGCAAAATCATTGTATCGAGCCATGACCTGGTGCTTGGAAAAGAACAACGCCAGAAACAGAGTGTGAAGTATTCCTTGGCCATTCCAAAACCAAGTCCTTGCATGGTTCATGATCCTTGATAGTGTTCTAGCTGTCGACCACGACTGGTTGAGGAGTAACCGTACCCAATGTATGTCTCTATTTCTATTGTGCAGGGTAAAGAGAAGCAGTTGGCCATCTTTTTCTGCGTTTCTCGTGGCTTCAGAGATATGGACCTTTACACTGAAGCAGTTCGCTTCATATGAGTACAGCAATCCGTAAAAGCACTTTTTTGCAGTGGTTCGCCGCTTACTCATTGTTAGGGAAGAAAGGACTAATACTTTGGGGCTGACCGTATTAGGGGCACTGTATATAACATATGGTTAGAGAGGGAGAGGATATGCTTCAAAGATCAAAAGTGAAAGATGGGGAGGGCCAAAGAGAATCTCAGGACATTAACCGTCTCTTGGGAGAGTATTAGAAAAGATTTCAAAGGCTATTCTCTGGAAGACTTTATTTGTGATACTTTGTTCTTCTTGTCTTTTCTGTTTGAATTGGATATGTGATCTTCGTCATATCTTGTGTGAATGTGACTATGACTTTCGTTTATTTTCATCTGCAGTGGCTGAGGGTTCTTCGGTTGGAAATGTGTCCAGAGCTTCAGAGCAGGTAAATACTATTCTTGAGGAGGTTTGTTTCTATTTCAGCATCATGTTCTAAGGGTTTCTATCTTGTGGAAATCTGGTTTTAGGTGTCAAAATTGTGTCGTCTTGATGCTAGCTGCTTACCAGTTCATCTCGTTGCTTTATGCAATGTGGCTCCACTCAGCAAATTAAAGCACGTGCTTTTTAAAGTTCACACCATCTTGGAATATTAAAGTAGTTAATAAATTTTGGGAAATCTATCTTTATTGTTCTGATAGAGCAAGGCGTAGTATTTTGGTTGCCTACAATATCTGTTTCTTTTTAATTCATTTTGGGTCCTGAGGACTGATCTTTAAGACATCTTGAGTAGTATAAGAATGATGGATATGCATTCACACTTGAATATTTTTAATTTGCATGCATGACTACGTATGTTGTTCCACTCGAGTAATCATCTTTGTTTTATGGCTGGTGAGTGCAGGCAGATTACTCCCATTTCATATCTCTACCTTTGGCAGTTCACCCTGGACTTGTAGAAAAGCTACAGAATTTTCAGAATTCAATATTGGGAAATTTAGATAGTAGTCAAGGTAAACAAGGGAGTGATTCAAATGAAGGAACATCAGATGAAGTAGATTGTGATGGCCTTGTTGGTGGAGATTCTTGTGTTTCTGTTCAATGACTGTTTATCTTGTATATGGAGTTTCCCTTTTTTACAATGATTTTTTCTTGTTCCATTTGATTTTACAGGCACATGTATCGTTTCTCATTCTACTGAGATCTTTATATGTTTATATTGAGGGTTCCAACTTGAATTGACGATAGATAAAATCATCAACTTAGTTTTCTGCCTCTTTCTTTCTACCACCCCCACCCACCCACCCACCCACCCACACCCAGACACACACTAAGAAAAAGAAAAGCCTGCTTAACTCGGTTTATCTTCTACACTTTGTATGTTGTAGTCGGTTTTTTGTGTCCAGTTTCATTTCATGACATTATTCTCTAAGCATTCGTAATCTTTCGCCCTTTTCCCCCCTGCTGTTGTCCAAGATATTTAACATGACATTCTGAAATAGAATGGTAAAAGAGGCTACATTTGTAAATATGCTTGATTATTCTATACCGTCTTCCATGAATGTTCTAATAAATTGCAACCATCCACTAGAAAGATTTGCTCATCATGCCAAGCCTATTAATGCTCACCTTCTTTTCTCTACGACTCCTTTTCTACTGTATATATATCATTCTCCTATGAAACGCTTAGGTTTCGTGTGATTTTTGGAATTGCTGAGTGTTCCTATGGGACTGTGTATGTGTGTGTGTGTACACACATATTTGGGTGAGGTTTATATAAGGCACCCCCCTTATACTATATAGGTAAGGTGCGCCTCTAAATTTTACCCAAAGATGTAGTTCTTAAGTTGGAAACCTTATGATGCCTTGAAAATCCATGTTCCAACCCTAATTATGAAATCTAAAATTTCGAAAATGTTACAAATTGAGCATATTTATAAACAATTGAAAATCTTGAAAATAGACGATAACTTGATAGAAGATGCACTATTTTTAGGACTTGAAATTCTTTTTTTCTTTATATCTTGATATGATCAATTGGAAGGTTTTCCAACTTCGGAAAGCTCTTTTCTATTGGATCTTTGTGGTGCATGTTACTTCTATAGTACAAGGTTCCAAGCTTATATAAACTGTTTCCTATATATATATTATTTTTGACAACGTCCTATTTTCTCATTTTACAGACTTGGGAATCGATAAATCCATATTTATCAATCCAAAAACATTTCATTTGACTGTTCTCATGCTTAAATTGTGGAATGAGGAACGCGTTGCTGCAGCTGCTGAGGTTTTACAGGTAGAGGATCAATCCATTCAAAAGTATTATATGTACTAATGGTAGGAGTTCCAAGGGTATGATTTTTTTGCTGATACATGCAGAAAGTCTCTCCAAAAGTGATGAAAGCTTTGAAAGACCGTCCAATTTCCATCAGGTTGAAAGGGTTGGTATGTTTATTTTATTTTTTCCTTTTACTTCTACTCAAAAGTTCACGATTTCCTTTCCTTTTCTTTCTTTTATTTTGTTTTATTTTTCTTTTTGGTGGCGGGGGATGTATGTATTATCATTCAATGAATCTTTGAGTTTGATGTTTCGATTATATTTTCCTCAAGATTAGCATGTTGCTTCATGTACCAGGTGAAGGCAGTAGGGTGTTAAATAAAAAAACGATGAGTAAGAAAAAAAAAACTTAACCATTTGAAGGGTTTACCTATTATTAATGATTTCTTGGTCTCAAGCGTTGCCCTATAATGTTCCATTCTTTTTTTAATATGTTTCTCATATGTTAATGTGTTTTCATAATCTTTTGTTGAAGCTTAGTTTCCTTGTGTCAGATGTTTGCTCATAATTTTTTATTGTTGGGTAATGTTCCTTGTAGTGTTTGTTCTCAACACCTCATCTTTACAATGTAATGTATTAGAGGCACTGCTGCACTGAGTCGTATTCACTTCTACTATCTAAATGCTTGCAATGGTTTATTGTCTAGCATAATTTTATTAGGATTTTCTTACGGATGAACTTTGTATTTTCAGTAGTTTTGTCATGACATGGTTTGAACTTGAAGCTACGCTAAACTGGTTTGTATATCATGCAGTTAATGCAATAACGTTTCCTAGTTCAAGTTCTGAGCTAGAATAGGAATTTGCTTCGGCAGTGGATGATTTTTTCCCCTCATTTCTCTGCATGGATTTTACTATTTAGGTTTAAAATAGCTGGATTATGATTTTTTTGGAGAGATTGCTTGGTTTTGTTGGTCTCGTATATATTGAGATTTTGCTGTTTCTTACATTTTCCTTTTAATAGTTTGTTGAATGAGGCAAATTACTTCTCAAGTGGAGTTAATGTTGTGTGTAATAATATGTTGAAAATGATGGATCACTGAAATCCTTATAAATAAAGATTCTAATGGCTAGTAATGATGCCTTTTCCTTGTTTAATCTTCTGATGGGTCTTGGGGCCTCATTGAATCACACTACCCTTAATTTTCTTGATTATTGTATTGCATGTAGTTTTTGTGATATCACTTAGATTTGCAGATATTCTTAATCTCCAGTCTTGGATGACTTCATGTTAGTGTGTGTGTATGAGGTGAATTTTCAGGAAGTGCATTGTTTCTCTCATGTACAGGACTGCATGAGAGGTTCAGTTTCAGAAGCCTGTGTTTTATATACTCCAGTTGAGGAGATTGGTGGCGAGGGTCGCTTGATGCGGGCTTGTCGTATCCTGAATATATGTATAATGTTTTTTTTTTACCCCCCTTCAGAAGTTATATACAATATATGTATAATATTTCCAGTGCAACTTTATGGATAATTGTCACCGAAATAATTAGTACACTAACTTTTTCCTTTTTCTTAATTTTTTCTTTCTGATGTTATATTTGAATTTTCCTTTCTTGCTGATTTTCTTGAGCTTTCCATAGAAGTCATTATTGATGCCTATGTGAAAGCTGGCCTTGTTCTCCAGAAGGATGCGTGCCGCAAGTTGAAGGTATTGTATTTTTTATCATTGTATGATCTGTGGCACCTTGTAAAATGACTCAATGTTATAATAGTTTTGATAATGGTGTTATTTCTGTTTCTTAATTTTTTATTTCTTTTGCAATGTTCTTTGGAGACATTCAACTTAATAGCTATGTTCATTAGGTCTGTATTGTAGACTTCCAATCTAGTGCACTATTATCATCCATGTAAAATAATTGTAAGATTTACTTTGAAACCGAGTCACTGTTATTTCTTTTTCTTGAAAACTGGGGGCTTTTCTAAGGTTTCCTCTAATGGGATTTTCTTAAGATCGTAGCATTAGGGTGGTGATACATTCCACTACTATGATTTAGTTCTGTTAAAATAATCATAAAAAATAACCAAGAGGATATCTAGAAAATGGAAAAAAAAAATACAGAAAACAGAACATTAAGTGGTAATGATTAAATTGGCTTTTTTTTTGCAGTTGCATGGGACAGTCATGAATGTAAAGTTTAGGAAAAGGTACCTTTATGTCTTCTCTTCCGTCTATTGTCATTTCCGGAAACTATACCGGAGGAGTCTTTTGTGGTACATGGTGCACAGCTGGACCATCCACAGATCATTCACAAAAACGGATGGTAGAGATCAACTAAAAGCTACCTATGATGGACACATTTAGATTTAATCTGCTCCCTTCCATTGTGGAGAATGGTCAGTGGATGCCCCAGATGTGTATCGCATACGGGCTGTATATATATGCTTTCCTTTTTAGCTTTGATAATAGATTTTGCACCGTCAAAGTTTGGAAAAGGAATGGTAAAACCCAAATTTGATAAATTTGCAATTGCGCGTCATTACTGTCACTGTTTAGGACGGTGAGAACGAGGAAGATCGGTTCCTTTGATGCTCACGACATTTTCGAACAATATGGGTCTGAAGAGTGGGGTGAGTATGTGATTGGTGAGGCGCATTTATCGCAGAGGTTCAAGTATGATCGAAGTGGCTACTATCATCGTTGCGCTTCAATTCCCTTCCCTTAGAGCCTCGAAGATTAATAGTTCTTTTTTTTTCTTTTTCTTTTTATTTACATGTTCAATAAGTGTTTTTATTGGGTAGTGTTTGAATTAGGATTTTGTCTCTCTTACTGTATGGATTGTAAATCAGATTATGCAATTATTTTATTTTCAAAGAAGAAAAATCTATTTGTGTTTTTCATTTCTTGATGTATGCCCTTTTTGTTACTAAACAAAATTCATGCTTCACCTTCATCGCTCATTGTTGGGAACCTTTGTGGATGCACTGTCTATGCACATGTACATGCTGTGTATGTGATATACTTCTTTTCCCAACTAACAAAGTGGTATACTTCCCTTCCCAACTAACAAAGTGGTCGTTACAAAAGATTTGCCATGTTTTTGATCAAGATTTATAAGGTCAAGGGGGATATTAAAAGTAATCTGATTATAGGATCTTTGTACATATGTATATGTCTGGGATTAATAGCTATTTAATTTTGGTTAGATATTCAAAAGTATGTCGATAACAATATCGCATGTCAATATTAGTTATTTTTATGGGGTTATAAATTTTTGATATTAAAAAGTGATATTATTTTAGTCTGGTTATAATTTTTTAAAATTGAGATGTAGCATTGAAAATATTTGATATTATTAGTAGTCGACTGTTAGCTTTCTGCTGAAGGTCGGATAGTTTCCCCCTAAGCACGTTTTAACTCCTCGAATGGGAATATTAATATCTTGGGAAATGATGGGATGCCCAAATGCTAAAAATCAAAGGGGGGGGGGGGTGGTCAGTGCTGACGCAACGATGTTCGATGGTCTTACACGCGATTTAGGTATGGTCTGAGCATAGAGATCCTAGTGAGAGAAAATCGCAATAAATGTCATAAAATATGTGTTTCTTAGTTACATGCATGGGCGAAGATATTTCTAGTGAGAAAAACCATGCAATTGTTTAATAACGAAAAAGTTTATATAAGGGTGACGCTGTAAACAATTAAATTAAGGCTGACTTCAAAAATTCGTTAGAAAATCTTATTTTGATACTAAAAAATCTTTAAATTGATCATCTTAATCTCAAGAGCTATGGAAATGAGAAAAAATGAATTTAAGTCTTGGAAATAGTCTTATCTTGTAATATATTTTTGGACCGTTAATTTTCGAGTATTCATAGATCTCTTCAAGTGTTCATAGAACTATTCGATATATATTATTTTAAGGGTGTAGTTTTTGCGACTTTAAACAATCACCTCCAAATTTTATTATAACATGTAATTTTGGCATAAAAAATTCTTAATATTATTTGAAAATATTTTTTTATATTTAACTATAAAGTTTTAAACTCAAAACTTGATTAAATCAAGTTGATTTATAAACATATAAAAATCTTGAAAATTGACGGTCTAGATAAAAATCTTGAAAATCTGACGGTCTATAAACATATAAAAATCTTGAAAATCTGAGGCTCAAAATGTTTTTTTGTTTTCATATTCATATATTTCAATTCGAAGGTTTTTCAACATTAAAACGAGCTTTTTTCGATGAAGTTTTGAGGTGCATATGGAATTCTACATCTTAAGGTTGCAACTTCATGTAAACTTTTTCTTTTGAAGCTTTAAATTTTATAATTAGATATGAAAGTAAATTTCCAAACCATCACAAAGATTTCTAATACCGAAAAACATATTCTAGCCGTATTTAAAGGTGCGGCCTACTTTGATTGTTTGGAGCGTCAGCCCTATATAAATCACACCCTTCGAAAAAAACACTTGCCAGGCAATATTTAAGTGAACCAGTTCGACTTGGGAAATTCCGAAGCCGGATTGAGCTGTTCATTTATCATCCATGATTTGCTTCTAATGTGAATCTGAGAATGAACTACAGTTACCATGAATGCATAATTTATAAAAAAAAATTGATTACAATTTCAATGGCCAGAACGAATCTGAGAATAAACTACAGTTACCATGAATGCATAATTTATAAAAAAATTGATTACAATTTGAATGGCTAGAACCGGGAAAAGTACAAACTGCACGCCCATAAGATTTGATTGCATCACAAGGCTACAGTTTCTTAGACATACCTGAACTATATTTACAGTAATGAAGCATGAACCATATTAATGTACTCTGTTCTTTCCTCCAAACAAGACAGACACCATTAACGCCAAACTCCACCATATTTTAGTAGTTTTAGTTGTACTACGTTTGTTTTCAAGCTTTTCTCCTTATTTTTTTTAGTAGAGAGAGAGAAAGAGAGAGGACATTTCAATCCTTTTTTTTATCTTAGTGACAGTTACCCCTGATACATCATCTCTATCACAAAAAAAAAATTCTTGTCATAGTAAATTTTTCCAATGTTGATAATAACTTTGATAATTTCCCCAAAAAAATTATTTTATCTTTTATCCTCTTTTCTTGAATGTTAATTTGGGATGAAACTCTATACGTCATATTGTGGCACCCGCCACTTTTACCGTCCTTGCCTAGAGCACATTCGCCCAGTTAAAATCAATTTATTAAAATATTTTTATGCTTCTATTACTATAAAAATACAATTTTTCTCTTGATAATAAATATGAAAGAAACTCATCATCTACATAAAAACAACTCAAAGAATCAGTTTAGGCAGATGGGGAAAAATTTGTAAGAAAGTGACAATTTGACATGTATGTTAAGCTAGTAAGTTGGGAAGTGAATTTTGATATTTTAATTTCTTTATATACTAGAAACTGTTTCCAACTTTATCATTTATGTAATTTTCTGATTTGTTGAATATGTGAATTGCTTATAATTTGATTTCACATTTTACTTATCTCACTAAAAATTTGTTCCAAAATACATAGTTTATTAAAGACCCAATAATCATTCAATAAAATCCTGAAAAAAGAGATAATCATGATATTATCCTGAAATTCCTTGGTGATAATATCCCGATAAAAATAATTGTCACTACAATTCTTGTATATCATGTGTGTTTGTATGCAGTAGGGATGGCTATCTTACTATACCACTTTCTCTTGGGGAGAGATAAGGGCAAGGGCATGTGGGGGTGGGGCACCAGTGCTGAGAGATGGGGAACATGGCTTCTGCCTCCCTCCTAAAGAAAAAGGAACCCTAAATGTCAAGGTTTCTACTTTCCAATTTGTTTTTTCTTATTGTATAAGTCAATCTGTGAACTTCCCTTGGGGCCCATTTGTGATACTTTATATTTGGGTAGGTAAGCATGATATTTTCATTCAAAAAACTTAAGGATCCATGTCAAGGCATCCACACCACTATGCTGAGGCCCTAAAAAAAACCTAGTTTCCAAGATATTGTTTTCAAGTGCCCATTGTTAAGAATGTGGAGCACTTTATACTGTACTTCTCTTCCTTTATTGTATTGTAAATAAAAAAATGTTTTTGGTGAGTCAGCCCATTCATGCATCCCTTTTCATGGTTATAGATCTCAAATCATTAGGTATCCATTTCCGTTCTGTATTTATGATTTTGGAGCTCCAAAAATGCACATATGATGTTTTTTTAAAAAATGAAATGAACGGTCGACATGAAAAGATACAAGATAGATCACTTTTAGGACTTTTCTTTGTTATGTTTTTACAAATTTATTATTGTGGCTTTCGAGATGATAAATCCATAAAATTTTGGATCTAAAATCATCCAAATGAAATCTAAGTGACTTATCTAGTTTTCCTTTACCAAAACCTGCTTTTTTACTTATCACTAATAAATAAAATTGACACAAGTTTTTCCATGTTTAACCTCGAAAAGGTCTTAATAGAAGGTTCTTATTTTTGTCATTGATTGTGTGGGTTTGAGAAGAAGATAGCATTTAAAATATTTAAAAGACCAGAAAAAGAAAGGTGAAATTCTCCCTTATCTCATAGAGACTTGAACCAATGTATTCAAGACATATCAAGAAATGATAATGACAGTTGAAAATTGATGATAATGACAATTGAAATTTTTTATGATTAGCAGGGCATGAAAGCGGTGACTTTTAAAATTGAATTGATAGCATGAAAACTGACAAAAATTTCAAGGGTTTGGACTGTTGGGCAGTGATCAAAGTGTTGCCCAATTAATTTTAAGATTCATGTAACAATTCTAAACTTTTGAAAAAAAAAATAAAAAAAAAGAAAAAAAATAAACTTTTAATACATGATGATTCGTTTGAACATGATGGTCCTTAGGGATCATCTATACTTTTTAAAACTTTTTGTTTAAAAGCTTTATTGCTTCTTTGCTCTTGCCACGTCCACTAAAGGACGTGGGCTTTAGTAGTTTAAAGCGTAAGCTAACGCTCACACCTGTAACGTAATAAAATAATATATTAGTAGAATTTAAATTCAGAGAGATGAGGACTCCTACTTTAGAAAACTTATGAGATTTTTCTCTCTGGTCGAAACATAGTAAACTCCTCTCTCTAGCCAAATTTTTATCGTAAGCTCCTTTTCAAGTATTTGTAGGTAAGTGACATTGTCTTCCTGAAAAATAGTTTGTTTTTAATAAATAGTGATATTTCCGTCCAGGATCTTTATTTTATAAGTTGTGTGTAAGTGACATTGTCTTCCTGAAAAATAGTCTGTTTTTAATAAATAGTGATATTTCCGTCTAGGATCTTTATTTTATAAGTTTTGTGTGTAAGTGACATCGTCTTCCTGAAAAATAGTCTGTTTTTAATAAATAGTGATATTTCCGTCTAGGATCTTTATTTTATAAGTTTTGTGTGTAAGTGACCTCATTGTCTCAAAAAATAATCCATTCTTAATAAAAATAAAAAATAATAATTATTTTTACTTATTATCATGAATTTTAGGCGAGATAAATTTTATGGGCACGTGACCTCATTATCTTGAAAAATAATCTTTTTAATAAAAATTGTGATATTTTATCTATGTTATAAATTTTGAATGCTATAAATTAGAAAAATAAATTTATTTATTTTTCTTGTCTATTGTTAGAAATAAATGTGATATTTCTGCTTTTCGTAAAATTGTGATATTTCTTTCTACTGTTTGAATATTTAGACATTGTAAAATTCATGTGCAAATGACTGCCTTATTATTTAAAAATTGACATTTTTGCAATTGATTATAGTATTGTTGTGAAATGTTTATTTGCAAATTAACAGGCCATAAATTGTGATAATTCCGTATTCTTGAATTTCTATAAGAGTTTTCCTATACATATTAGATTGGCAATTATGCTAGAGTGTCTTTACGAATTGCTACCTTTCTAAATTTGAGCCCAAAATATTTGATTGGTTGAAATGTTATTGAAAGTGACTGTTATTAATGGTTTTAGTGAAATTTATATTAGTGATTTCAGTGATATGTTGAGTACATAATATTTGCTGCTTTCGAATGTTTAAAGAGATTTTGAAATAATTTAAGTATGCAAGTGGACTCATCCGGTTCGCCGGTGAGGTATAAGTGGACCTATCCGGGACACCGGTAGGGATTAAGTAGACTTATCCAGTACGCCGGTGAGGTATAAGTGGACCTGCAGGGATTAAGTGGACCTATCTGGGACGCCGATAGGGATTAAGTGGACCTATCAGGATGCTGATGGGATATATAGGTGACCTACTTGGGACGCCAGTAGGGTATTTTGTGAAATCCTTTGAATTATGCATTGACGCGTTAAAGTGTTATGTGCATTTCAATTATTCGGATTATACTTAATTATGCATTTATTGAAAGTGAAACTATTGACGCATTTTTGTTAATAGATCTTCTTTTTGAAAATATTGATATCTTTCAACCATGATTATTTTTAGGATTATGATGATCACTTACTGAGTAGCCAAACTCATCAAACTATGGAAAACATTTTTCAGGATAACTGCGGTTTCATTTGTGTCCTCGTCAAGATCAACTTTGGGAAGATATTGTAGTTTTGCTTAAACTTTCTTTTGTTACTTTGTAAGACCTCGCCACTATAAATTTGTCCTATCAATAGATGTATATATGTCTTGTATGTCACATCTCGGGTTGTGACAATTATGGTATCAGAGCAATAGGTTTAAGATTTTTAGGAAATTTAAAAATATTTTTAATAATCAGGTAAAC
>NW_006497108.1:2072054-2115790 GCF_000471905.2 Amborella trichopoda
GGATCTTTATTTTATAAGTTTTGTGTGTAAGTGACCTCATTGTCTCGAAAAATAATCCATTCTTAATAAAAATAAAATGAAATAATTATTTCTACTTATTATCATGAATTTTAGGCACGATAAATTTTATGCGCACGTGACCTCATTATCTTGAAAAATAATCTTTTTAATAAAAATTGTGATATTTTATCTACGTTATAAATTTTGAATGCTGTAAATTAGAAAAATAAATTTATTTATTTTTCTTGTCTATTGTTAAAAATAAATGTGATATTTCTGCTTTTAGTAAAATTGTGATATTTCTTTCTACTGTTTTGAATATTTAGACATTGTGAAATTCATGTGCAAATGACTGCCTTATTATTTAAAAATTGACATTTTTGCAATTGATTATAGTATTGTTGTGAAATGTTTATTTGTAAATTAACATGCCATAAATTGTGATAATTCCGTATTCTTGAATTTCTATAAGAGTTTTCCTATACATATTAGATTGGCAATTATGCTAGAATGTCTTTACGAATTGCTACCTTTCTAAATTTGAGCCCAAAATATTTGATTGGTTGAAATGTTATTGAAAGTGACTGTTATTAATGGTTTTAGTGAAATTCATATTAGTGATTTCAGTGATATGATGAGTACATGATATTTGCTGCTTTCGAATGTTTAAAGAGATTTTGAAATAATTTAAGTATGCAAGTGGACTCATCCGTTCGCCGGTGAGGTATAAGTGGACCTATCCGGGACGCCGGTAGGGATTAAGTGGACTCATCCAGTACGCCGGTGAGGTATAAGTGGACAGGGATTTAGTGGACCTATCTGGGACGCCGATAGGGATTAAGTGGACCTATCAGGACGCTGATGGGGTATATAGGTGACCTACTTGGGACGCCAGTAGGGTATTTTGTAAAATCCTTTGAATTATGCATTGACGCGTTAAAGTGTTATGTGCATTTCAATTATTCGGATTATACTTAATTATGCATTTATTGAAAGTGAAACTATTGATGCATTTCTATTAATAGATCTTCTTTTTGAAAATATTGATATCTTTCAACCATGATTATTTTTAGGATTATGATGATCATTTACTGAGTAGCCAAACTCATCAAACTATGGTAAACATTTTTCAAGATAACTGCGGTTTCATTTGTGCCCTCGTCAAGATCAACTTTGGGAAGATATTGTAGTTTTTCTTAAACTTTCTTTTGTTACTTTGTAAGACCTCGCCACTGTAAATTTGTCCTATCAATAGATGTATATATGTCTTGTCTGTCACATCTCGGGGTGTGACAATTCAGGTGCCACATTTTTCAGACATTATTCAGGAAACGGGCTGGTCATGGTGGTAGCAACCCCATACTTAGTTATTATGTTGTGGTTTTCAATCCTGCTGACACCACCCACCGACACCTTCAAACAAGCTGACTCTCTAATCCATATGAAAAAATAGATAGGGGCCTTTCTTTTCCACTGAATTACCTGCAAAAAAAAAGAAAAAAAAAAAATTTCAATGGTGGGATAAGGACAACCAACCATTCCTCGTGAGCAATACTGCCTTCTGAAAAGATCCTCTTAGTTAACATAAGTAGCTAAGATTTGAGGTGAGAACTGCATTCTTAGTTAACATAAGTAGCTAAGATTTGAGGTGAGAACTGCATTTTATATGAGATTTGGGATATAATTCTATAGAGCTTGGCCCTACAAGGTTCCCTTCTTTTAAGGATATAGGTTTTCTAAGCTTGTGGCTTTGCAAATATTTGGTAAAGCCATGCGTCAAACCTTGTCAAAAAATGCAGTTCTAGAGCCAGATAGCCCATGTGATGACCATCAAATCCAATTTTCTACTTCTACACTTGGCTTTAGGAATTCGAAGCTTTAAAAATATTACAAATTTGACGTATGTATACACACGTTTTTTATTGTATGTAGTACATATTACAATATAGATCATTTTTTAGGC
Organism: Amborella trichopoda; assembly: GCF_000471905.2. The sequence continues at coordinate 2,074,018 of NW_006497108.1, forward strand.
TACAAATCGGTTTTTAATCAAATCCATGATTGTCGAGGTCATGGTTTTTGTGATGAGATATGAGGTGAGCCTTTATAAATTGACTACCCTCAAAATACTTTTCCGAACAAGAAAAAGGGGAAAAAGTTTAATGCGAGGTTTATATAAGGTGTCCACCATATACAATTAAACTAAGGCATACCTTTAAATCCTGCCTAAAGATCCACTTCCGATTTCGAAAAAATTTTATGACCTAAAAGTCTATTTTCACCCAAGTTTAAAAAATAGTGCAAATCAAGCAGGTTTATAAACATTTTAAAATATTGAAAATAGACGATCTAGATAATTTGTTATAAGATACACAATTTTTAAAATTTAAAATCTATTTTTTCTTTCAATTCCGTTCATATCATGGTCGAGATGATCATTTCAAGGGCTTTTTAGTTTCAATCATTTCAAGGGCTTTCTAGTTTCAAAATACCTTTTTTGGAGGCTATATAGGGTGCACATTAATTCTATCGTAGAAGAGTTCATAAATCTACCTGATATGTGTCATTTTTTAAGCTTTCTGACAACGTTCGGAGGTGTGCCTTAGTTTGATAATTTAATATTGACACCTTATTCAAACTACATAAATAAAGAAATAAATAAAAATATGCTTAACTAATATTTATGGGTGAAGTTTGGATAAGGTATCCATCTTATACCATACAAGTAAGGCACACCTAAATTTTGCCAGAAGATATATTCTTTTGTTTGAAACCTTACAATGGCTTGAAAATATTCAAGCCTCATTATAAAATTTAAAATTTCAATAATGGTACAAATCGAGCATATTTATATGGAAAAGTATACAATGAGACTATTTATCTTTGGTACAAGGTAGTCACAAATAATCTTGACCACTGAATGTGAAATTGGATGGATGCATTTATTCTATTGACCAAGCTCAAACTTCAAAATAAATATTCTCGAAGTTTGTAAAACAGCTAAGCTATCAGATTTAACATCGGATGGTCATAAGTACTTGTAACCTCACTGTATCAAATGTAAATGGTCTCATTGTTTACAATCCCTATTTATGAACTTAAAAATCTTGAAAACAGATAGTCTATATTTTTAGTATTTGAAATTCTCTGTTTTCTTTATATCCATAAATCAAAAGATTGAAATGATCAATCGGAAGGTTTTCCACTTCAGAACACTCTTTTCCTCTGAATCTTTGAGGTACACCTTACTTCTAAGGTATAAAGTTACAACCCTATATATAAACCAGCATAAAGTTACAACCCTATATATAAACCATTTCCTTAAAAGTATTTAACTCTCACATGTGAACATTAGAAATCGTGTGGAGTTTGAAACTTTAGGGTTTGGTTAGGAGCCCCACATGGATGAGATGACCACATGGGTGTTGGTCACATCAAAGCAAAAGTTGGAATTATTATGAGAAATTTTTTGTCACCCTTTGTTTGCTTCATCTAAAAATATTTCCCTTGTAGGAGTTTGCAAAGAGGTGGACACTATTTTCATAAGGTAGGAAGATGGGACCCATTTTCTAGGGCTGATTTTAAGCCACGTGGCTCCACTAAATGAAAAGGAAATATTTATTAATACCATAATGGAAATAATTATTATTCACTGGCTAGCGTGCTCTCTAAAAGCAAAGAAATTTGAAAATGACCTTAGAAAATATATACGGCACTAAAGGAACCTAGAAATAAAAAAACATAGATTATTATTAGTCATTTTTGGCTGGTTAAAAAAATGGTATTATTTTGAGGAAGTGAGCTTTTTATGACATATAAGAGAGAGAATAAATGCTATAAGAGAAGGTGGAGGCATAGGACTGTGCCATAATGGGATGTATTTTCACTGCTTTTAGGTAGGCATGGCAAAAGTAGTTATAGAATTAATCACTTTTTTCTTCGAGAGAGGGAGAGACAAAGAGGAGTTCATTCATTAGTAATCATTGCTATTACTTTGTGAGAGAGAGATCTTTGAGTTTTTTCCAATTCAAATACCACATAGACAAACTCTTTGGTAAAGAGGAATTCTTGAGCAATGATCCAATGCAACGGTTATATCATAGTATAATACAACGATATTTCTAAAAAATCATGTTTGTGGTGTTTATATAACCCCAAATTTTGCACACATACTCTCTTCATCTTAATAATCAATCTTCAAAAAAAATAAAAAAGTTCAATTTGAACTCTAGACATGGTCAAAATGAGTCACCTCCAAAAACGAATCTAAACCATTCATTTTGTGAATTTCAAGATCTTAGCCTTTATAAACTCCAAATTATTTTTTTCTTTTTTAACATTAATAATAAAGCCATCCAAAAAATTGAAAATGAAAAAATTCTTCTAAGGCCTAGATCTAAGCAGCTCACCAAAATGAACGGCATATGTTAATTGGCCTAAAAAAATTCTTTCTAGGTTGTGTTTTCAATTTTTCCTTTTTTTGTGATTGTTCATTAGAATGAAAAGAATGTATATTTCAAAATTTGGATCAAACAAATGGCCATAAGATGGTTTTTTAAGGTTGTTACATCATATTATTATACAACGGTTGCATGAAATCATCGCTTGGAATTCTTAGTTTTATCTAATCCTAAAAATAGGGAAACAGAGATAGGGCCTGGACTTGTAGTTTTCTCCAATGTTTGAAACTACCACTCGATCATAGGGCTTGGGGCCAAACCGAATGACTTGAACTGAGCCTGATTTGGGTTGAGTCGGGGCAAGCCAAAAAGTGTTAAAAAATAAAAAATATAAAAAATATGTTTAAAGTAAAATTAAAGAAAACACATCTAAATGAGGTTAAAAAGTAGTGAAAATTGGATTTTTTTAAAAAAATAAATTTGTGATGGGGGTATTTTAGAAATAATCTAAAAAAGGAGAAAATATAAAAATAAATATTAATTACCAAAACATTGTCCAATCTTTGCTAAAATGATAAAAAACATAAAAAAAATATGTCTAAAGTAAAATTAAAGAAAACACATCTAAATGAAGTTAAAAAAATAGGGTAGAAAAAAACTTTGAAAAAATCAATTTGTGACGTTGGATATTTTAGAAATAATCCAAAAGGAAGATAAAATGTAAAAGTAAATATTCATTACCAAAACACTATCCTAGTCCAATATTTTCTAAAATGATAGAAAACATAAAAAATATAAATAAATTTCCTTTTTCTTTTAAATTATTTATACTTTATTTAATTTTTTTTTTAGATCTCTAAATCAGACCAACCGTCTCATAATACCCGGACCTTCCAGGGTGACAAGTTCGAGTTTTCACACACAGATTTTCTCCGATTCTAATATAAGATAGAGATATAAGGATAGTGTTGTGTCTTTTTGGTCAAGGAATCTGAATTTTTATTTTTACACACAGGTTTTCTCCATTTCTAAACAAATAAGGGTAACAAACGGTTTTATTTCAAAAAAAATAAAATAAAACAAATAGTCCAAATGTTTTCTTAATATACTTATTATTTTTAATTTTCAATTTGTTTTTTTTTCTTTTTCATATTCATGATCTCCATTATTATATATCCTCTTAACATGAAATTATATTTAAAAAATATATTTATTGGCGTTCCTGTATTTTTAAAATATGCGGGCGGGTCGGATAGAAACCGTGTCATTTCTAAAATGAAATAGGGATAGGGATGGAGAGTATATATGTGTGTTTCGAGTCAAAGGGAACGTCGTTGTTGTAGAAAAGGACTCGCAAAGAGTCAAAGTAGTTTTCTAAACATGTTTTTACGGTTTTTATTTCTCCAACCAAAAATGACACTTACTTTTTAACCAAATGATTATGGAAAGCAGCCTTAATTTGGCATCAAAAACGGCCAAAAACATTACAGCCGGACTCACACGTGCGTACGTCTCTCTGTTAACGTCACACGTAAACTGCATGTTCACTTGCGTTGCATGCGCTCAACATGCATTCGCGAAGACTGGTCGCAAAGAGTCGGCGATTTTCTCTCTCTAACTCTCACCAAGGCTAAATTTTGACTCTCTCTCTTTTTTCTCTCTCTTCTCACCAAGGGCAAAAATAGCATTCCTCTCTCTCTCTCTCACGACTCTCTCTCTCTTCTCACCAAGGACAAAGAGAGACATTCCTCTCCCTGTGTCTCGACTTTCTCTCTCTTCTCACTAAGGACTCACGACTTTCTCTCTCTTCTCACCAAGGACAAAGAGAGACATTCCTCTCTCTTCAACGAGGTGAAAAAAATATCATTTCTCTCTCTTCATCACCAACAGCAAAAAATGATATCCTTCTCTCTCCTCACCCAGAGCAGAAAATATAGGGTATGATTTGGCTCAATATTGCAATTTTAAACGCTAAGACTTTGTTGCAAGAAGTAATTTTATTGTAAGGAATTCTTAAGAATCCATTTTCATCTCTACTAAAAAAATTTCTGATTCTGAAAATAGATCAAATCAAGCGGATCAATACACATGAAAATCTTCATGGATGATCCAGATAATAGGTTGCCGGTTGCACTATTTTAAAAAATTTATTTATATCTATATATCTCGATATCGACGTGATCAGATAGATGGTTTTCCAATGTCAAAATAGCCTATCACGACGGATTTCTAAAGTACAACTTAATTTTACAATTTAAGATATGTAAACTTTTTCTAAAAATATATCATTAGTCTCATTCTTCCTCGGTCTCTCTCTTCCACCCCTTCTCCCACATTTGAGATGCAATTTTGTTTGATGTGATTTCGAGAAGACACGCTCTTCTCACACTAGGAAACATGTGAGATGCCCTTCTGATGACATTGTAAGATACGCTCTTCTCTAACAATGAAAGCAAAACCATCTCTCAACAACACTTAAGTTTACCTTACTTATGAAAACATGCCTCACCCTTCTCTTCTCTCTAAACAATTGAAGATAATAATCATAGGCATTTTATAGTGGCATGAAATCAATGGTGTCCTCAAATTGTATAGACTCGAATTTTAGAGTCAGGATCTAACTGCGTCATCATCATCGATAAAGCTTTTTTCCAACTAATTGAGGTCGGTTATATAAATCCTGATCCCTCATTCTGTTCTATCAAATGTCATGTCCTCGGCCAAAAGTCTTCATATTTTTTTTCGTTACTTCTAACCATATTTTTTTGGGACTATTCCTTGTCATTTTTAACCTTTCACTGGAACTTAGTTTTAAGAATTATGATGAATTTTGACAAAATTTTATGTTGGTTGCCTACTTAACACAATCCAACTCCTTTACCTAAGCATGGGATGGGTTAAGGAAAACTTTAAAGTCTTCACCTTTCTTAGACCAATCAAGATCTAATTGCCTATAAATTCAAGATACTATCCTCATTTTGGTGTCAAGGAACTCAAAATCATCGGTCCGACTTTGGAATTGCCCAAATTGGACCAAATCGGGAGGCAGACAAACTTCAGGCCTAGAAACCCCAAGATCGTCTTAGTCATCCCATTTTTTATGTTTTGAAAACTCCCTTGCTAAATATTGCTCGATCTTAGTCAGGGTTTGCTTGCATCGGACAAAGGAATCGGAATCAAGCCCCTCTTGACTCGAAGCCTGATTATGATTTTTCATTCCCAGTTAATGAAATGTGTCTTTACTTATGGGTTCTAAGTATTAAATCATTCCCTCAAATTTCTAGCTTAATTAGACAACTTAAATGTCCATAATTATGATGATGAGAAAAATCACTGAGTTATTGTGAAGGATAGGTCTGATATTTACATGGAATTTCAGGGGTGTTTTTGTCTGTTCACTGAGGTTAAAGGTTTGTTCTGATATTTCATGAAAACATCAGTGGTGTTTCAGTCAGCGAAGACGCCAAAATTTGAAACCCCGTAATAACCGAACAATCCATCGCCGATTCTTGCAAAAACTCGCTTAAAAGCCGGTTACTCCCCCTCTCTCTCTCTCTACATATGCCTCACTGGTTCTTTCTCTCTCATCAAATTCCTCTTTATTTCTCCATTTTTTTCTACAATTTGTGGTAGAAGGGAATTGAAAGACCATCATTTGCTTTATTTCATCTCATATTTTCTCTCTCTAAGTTAAAGCTGGTTTCTGTAACGGCTCTCTGAATGCAAGGTACTGTAGTGTCTTTGTAGTTTTTCTCTATCTAAATTTTTTCTTGAAGGAGTAGATCGCAGTTTCCAGTTTATTATTGTACTCTGTAACTGATGATTGCACTGAAAAATGCTAGAATTGTCAGTTGAAGCTTCTACTTCCCTCATGAATGAGTTGGATATGAAGAAAAGCTTGTAATTTTAGGGTTATTGAGGAAATATTTCAGATTTGAAGCTGTTATAGATTGTTTTGTGGTTTTTTGGGTTTAATGGGGTGTGTATATTCAAAGAGTTGTATAGGGCAAGAACCCTCTTCTCCTAGTGTTTACAATTCCAAAGACTATGGGGTTGATAGAGCAATTGGGGTTACTTTTTTATCTCCTAGTTCTTCGAGTGTAGAAGGAGAACAAGCTAATCAATTGAACCAGTTGAGCATGAATAGGGAATCAGATATTGGCATTAATAGACTTTCCAGGGTTTCTTCACAGTTTCTACCCGCTGATGGTTCCCGAACTGTTAAGGTCCCTGACGGTGGTTTTGAATTGAAGTACTCATATTTGTCACAGAGAGGATTTTATCCTGAAGCCCTAGATAAGGCCAATCAGGATAGCTTTTGCATACACGCCCCATTTGGTACAAACCCAAATGACCATTTTTTCGGTGTTTTTGATGGCCATGGGGAATTTGGGGCGGAGTGTTCGCAATTTGTTAAGAGAAAATTATGCGAAAATTTGCTTGGAGATAGTTGGTTCAGGACTGAACCCATTAGAGCTTGCCATGTTACTTTCTTGAACACAAATTTACAGTTACATTCTGACAGTTTGGATGATAGCATGAGTGGAACCACTGCAATCACTGTTTTAGTTAGGGGAAGCAAGCTTTATGTTGCAAATACAGGTGATTCTAGGGCAGTTATTGCTGTTAAAAGAGGGAAGGATTTAGTGGCAGTAGACCTTTCGATTGATCAAACACCATTTAGGGTAGATGAGTTTGAAAGAGTGAGAAATTGTGGGGCTAGGGTTCTCACATTGGACCAAATTGAAGGTCTCAAGAACCCTAATATACAGTGTTGGGGCACTGAGGAAAGCGATGATGGGGATCCTCCGAGGCTATGGGTTCAGAATGGGATGTATCCTGGTACTGCTTTTTCCAGGAGTATAGGGGATTCTATAGCTGAGAGCATCGGGGTTGTTGCAACGCCAGAGATTGCAGTTTTGGAGCTCACACCTGACCACCCGTTCTTTGTGATTGCAAGTGATGGGGTCTTTGAATTTCTATCCAGCCAGACTGTGGTTGACATGGTGAGTGCAAAACCCCTGTCTCACTAATATCTCTCTCTTTTTTCTAGTCTTTATTTTCTTGGTAAATGTTGGATTTTGCATATTTAATGGTTGATATTTCTCATAGACAATGCGTTCCGTTGGTAGGTGAGTTGAAGTTTATTTTTACGAGAGGGATGCTTTTTTTATATTCAAGGAACTGCCAAAATAGTGTTTATTAGGAGCATTTGTGTTTTAAGTTTGGAATTGTGTCATTTTGATGTATGATGTTTCTTGTTTACTCAACACGACATTTTTAATGTGGGGGTAACCCCATTAAGCACCAAGTAGTGGTTACCTTTCTCAACTAGTGGATAACGTTTGAAGGGTTGAAGGACCGTCAAAAGGAACTTTTGGAGGATTCCATATGATAATAAATAGAAGCTTGGGATTTATGAACACGATAGTTTCTGATTGTTGATTGATGTGCACAAAGCCTATTGTACCAAGAGCTATGAATATCATTATATGTGCTTTGCATCCCAAATACATTCCTTGAAAAAATGCTTGCGACCAATCTGTAGTACAGTTCACTTACATGTTTGGTCGGTGTGGTGATTCATTTGAGTTTGGGTGATGCTGTCAACATATCATTTAATAAGTTTTTTCATGCTTGTTTGAGTCATGGGTGACTTGCCCGATTGTGATGGTTTAGCTATATAATATGTTTGAGTCATTTGATTTCAATAGGTTTGCCTACTTGATAAACTGAATTTTTTTTTAGTGGTTTAATTTATATAAGGGCCTTTATGGCTGATTTCTTTTGACAAAATCATTGCACTTGGGAGAAATTTGAGTAAGTAATATCAATCCACACTCTATGCGTTGATGCAAAATGGATGCTCAAACCTTGCAATTTACTAGTGTTATTGCTAGCCGTCTCCATGAATTACATCTAAGATTAAAGTGTTTGCTAACAACAATGTGTTGTATGTTTATTTGAAGCTATCATTAGGGACGTAGCAGTTATTGCATTGTGTACACATGTTTGTGTCGAAAGGAAGGTGGGGCTATTTATAGATTCCGGTCTCAACATCAGTATATATTCTTTAGATGTTCACATGGAGTCTTATTAACGCCCCATTTCATTCTTTCTTGACATGGGCCATTTAAGTGTTGAGCTTAGTTTCAATGAAGTTCTTCACAAGAAAGTTGGATGGGCAATGCTATAAAAGAGCAAGCTGACTTGGGATTCTGTTCCTTGTCTGGATGGACTATCCTGAGTATCATCAGGAATTCAAAATAAAAAGTGAATGGCAATTTTGGGGTAGGATAGATGACATGAGGCTTTGGATTGAAGTCTGGCATGAAAATAAGTTAGGCATTCAATGAATTGGCAGCTGGAGGGTTTCGCACGAGGTTGAGTGGGGATTCTTGGTGTGATGTTTTAACTGATATTAATGTTTTAAACACCGGAACGCTGTCCTCTCTTACAAAATTACCTTACTAGTGTGGTTTTCAAGAAGTACATACATAGCCTTGCAATGATTCTTTAATTTGACATCGTATTGCTTCCTGATTCCTATTTCACATTGTGGATTTAATGCATTTAGTTGTTGCTATGAACCTTAAAGGGCATAGTGTGATCTTTTGTGCGAATTTCACAAACTCACAATGCATCAAACAACTAGTGGTAACCACCTACTTTTATGTCTTAGGTACAGTTTGAATGTACCCAAAATATGCTGGTTTTTTTGGAGGATGATTGAATTAAATTTTCTGAAGGGCCTATACATGTTTGGATGTCGTGAGGTTTTTTTTATGAAAATTTAAAAAGCTGTCAATTTTATGGAGAAATTGGCATCTAAAAGAATTCTAGTCGAACTCAAAGTGTTTTTGCTCACCGTGTTCTTTGGGCTTCAACTTATTGGAAACTATCTCTCTCCTAGCCCTTCCTCTCCCAACACCCCCACCAGCACGTTTCCTATGCCCCTGCAACTCTGAGCATGTTAAACCTCTCTCTCTCTCTCTCTCTCTTCTCCTACAATAAGCACACCTCTCTACCTACAACAAGCAAACATCTCTGCCTAAAACCCAACAATGGAGCTCCCTCTCTCCAGTGCTCCAACATTTATCTCTAAGAATATTAAAAGCCTCTTTCAACTTTTGAGTTTCTTTTATTTGTAAAATAGGCCCAGGGTTCTTCTACCTCCAAACCAGGGCTTTGTTTGTCTATGAAAAATTTGACCCCCTTTGTGTCCTCCTCTCTCCAAGAGAAAGGGCTGAAATTGATGGGGTTGTTGTCTCTCAGTACACTAACGTTTGGAGGGTTCTAGAATCTATTCTCACCATGGAACAAGGAATTTGGACTCTTTCTCATTTTCTTGTGCAGGTCAGAGCAACATGCTAGGGGTTTAATATGCCCCATTTTTAGAGCTCAATTTGCAATGAAGAAGCTCCGGTTGCAGGTTCTGCAAAGATTGCGGCCTTTCTTTCTCTAAAACCATCTCAAAAGCCAAGCCCTTCTCTCTCCCTCTTCTGCTTCCTTCTTAGGCCATCCTCTGAAATCCTCAATTTCTAGGGTAGTTTTTCTCTCTACCTTGCAACTCTTTGAGATTGTTCCCTGTTTGGTTCTTTGGCAGCTCCAATCTTCCATTCCTGTGTTTCTTTCTCTTGTCTCACGGAGAGGAAATCCATAAAACCAAGATTTGATTAAATGGACATTTTAGGCGTAATGGTCTTTACTTTCAAGCAGGTTTCTTTGGGTTTTATTGTTCTGTTGATTTTGGTGTTTCGGGTGGGAGTTTTTCTGGGATATTTTGAGTTGTTTAGGTTTTAGTGAGAGAAAGTTGTATGGAAGAATGGAGCTTTTGACTATTTTCTTCGTTTTTTGTTTTGATTGGGGGATTGGGGGGGGGGGGAGGGCAGGCAGAAAAAGCTTTTGGAATGGCCAAACAACTTTGGAAGGGCATCCAAACTTGCTATTGGTGAATCTTATATATTAAGATTCTTTGCATTGCGGCAATATCGTCGTCCTAACCAGATGTTTATGTCTAACACTTCAAACTTCAATTTACAAACCTCTCCATGATCATTAGAACCTTCATGCAGCCACTTCAAGTGAGCCTTGCATTGCTATGAAATTTGTGAACCTACTCATGTGGGAGTCCTAAAAAATGCTATGTGCCTATGATCGCCACCAGATATATGGTTTGTTGGTAACACTTGCTGCTACCTTTGGCTGGTCCGAAGAATGTGAAAGCACTTCTCCATTTCATGATGAGTCTGGCATGCCTAAATTTGTCCATCAACAGCATTTTCTTCGAACATTGTTACCTGTATCTCCTCCATCATTAAGTAGAGCAATAAAATTCCCACTTGCAATTTTCTTCTTATGGTAATGATAGTATGAATGAGAATTGTGATTGAAATTGTGCTGGAAATGCATTTTACTAAAGAATGAGCTCACCCCATCAATCCATTATTTTTTTCCTGACAAGGTACTCGTTTTTACTGCATTTGAAGATGATATGTGAAATAAATACAATACAAATTGAGTACTATTTGAGTGGCAACCAAATCCCATATTCCCAACGATATGAGATATCTTGGAATGGGCAAGGTTGTCATTTGCGGAAATACGCATTTTTATGAACAAGGACAACACAATGTCTCATATGGCTGGGACATCATTAGAATCTCCATAAAATTCTCCTAATTCTCCTTCAATGTTGTTTGGTAAGTTGCTAACTACTTACCTGTAAAAGTATGTTTGCCTTACTAACCCAATGGGCTAGAAAGAGACTCCAAAATACCCTTAGTCCACTAACAAGGTCTTGAACTACTGCATTCATACATCTTGGCCCTAGTTTGTCCTACATATCTTAAGGTTGTTAAGGTCGTTCTGCATTAATTTGTCGAACCCTTTTGCCCTGGACTTTATGTTGAGCTACAGTCCCAGTTGAGATTCCTTTTTTTTTTTTTTTTAATTTTTGTGTGATAGTTTTGAGTTAAGCTTTCTATACATAAAGTAATGCAAAACTATGCATCGAAGTTGCTTTCTGCATGCTTCTTATTCCTCTTTTGATAAAAATCTTTCATTCTCATTAGACAGCATAACTTCAGTTCTCTTCTATACTTGCTTCTTATTTGGTTAAATATTGTGAGCTGCTCTTTATGATCATGCTGATTTCTCCTTTTCTATTTTTGGGCTTATCCTACTGAGAGAGATCTTGCACATGTAGCAATAGTCCCCATTTGCTCAATAAGGATCTTTCCTTGATTGAGGAACTATTATTAATCGAAATCCCATGTTTTAGAGACCTTCTTGCTGAGTGCTAGTGCTTAGTGTTGGTATCTGGCAGAAAGAGTATTTGATCAACGAATGGGTTCGTTGAACTCATGTGGCATCTTATTTTGTTACTGTTAGACCTCTTTTAGAATTTCGTAGTGAGCTCATATGACATATGACAGTTTTCTAACTGGTTTATTGCAGTTGAGCAATAAGGATCTTGCAATTTATAAATAGATATCTTTTTACTGTAGAAAAGAAAGGAGTGTCTGAACTTGATATTTGTCTAAGCTTTCCCCTAATCTATGGAGAGGTTAAAAATTGTTTTTGTTGCTGATTTTCGGTTCGTTTTTGTGAGCTTGCCCATAAATATGGATTCATGCATACGTGTTTCTGCATCAGTGTATCTTGTTTGAATTAGTAAAATATATACATGTTATTGCATACTAATATAAGATTTCATTCCTTTTCCTCCATTGTATCTGTTTTTTGGATAAATATTGCCTATGTAGTTCAATTTGAGTTTGATTTCTCTAATTTTTCTCTGTTTTCTCCCAATTATTACTATTAAGAAAAATTACAGAAACACCAATTTATTATTTGGAATTTAAAAATGTCCCCCATATTTCATATTTAACAATCAAGTCCCACTTATGAGAGCATGAATGATTTTCTTTATTTTTCTATACATCGGATTAAACTCAAATTTGGCATGTGCATACTTCTCATCTCTTCATCATGCACTTGTAAAAAATACAAAAAAGTCAGTGGAAAGAAATAAGTTACTAAAATAGCCCTGAATCGTATATTGATATTTTTTATTATCAAATTAATTTTATTTATATTTTTTGTAGGTGTGTGATGGTGAGAAGTATGGGTACCCCAAATATAAGCCTAATATGACGTATTGAACAAAAACTAATATTACAATGCATTATATGCTTTCAAAAAGTGGGACTTGAGTATAAAATATGAAATTTAGGGGACTATTATCAAACTACGAAAATAAATTTTTTCTTTAAATATCCTTTATTATTCATTATTATTATTATTATTATCATCATCATCAAGATTATTATATTATTATTATATTTTATTTTATTTTGCAGTCTTTCTTCCATTTTCATGTCCTTTGTGCTGACCCCATTTACTGTCTTTGCATGCTGCTTTCAATCAATTTTCAGGTAGCCAAATTTAAGGATCCCCGAGATGCTTGTGCCGCTATTGTGGCTGAATCGTATCGGTTATGGTTACAGTATGAAACCCGCACCGATGACATCACCATTATTGTTGTCCATATTAATGGGCTAAATGATGTATGGCTTTCTTCTTTTGTTACTTTCCTTTTTCTTGTGGATGCTTGCTCTCAATGTGTTCAATTCAACAAAACTAACTTGTGGTCTTTTTTAGACTTGTTAAGTGACCTTTTTGTGGTCTTTTGTCAGGTGATTTCAGTTCAAGAATCCCCCAATACTGGCTTAAACGCTATGGAACAAATTATAGAGGTCAATCCTGGGTCTGAATCACCATCTTTAGGTTGGAATTCTAGGAATAATCGAGCAAGGCATGATGTATCAAGGGCACGCCTCAGAGCCATTGAGTCTTCTTTGGAGAATGGACATGTTTGGAACCCGCCTACTTTTTCACATAGGAAGACCTGGGAAGAAGAAGTAATTCTCTCCCTATTTCTTCTATCTCCCCTGCTTATACATATTGAGATATATTTGTCAATTAACACTGTTATGTGTTAATATAAACAATTTTAATTCTGAAGTGTTAGTTGCTACATTTTTGCTTCATGGGAACTTAGACAAGTTGTACATCATTTGCTGGATGGTTGCTTATTCACACAGTTGCATGAAATTTGTCAGGCCCACATCGAGAGGGCATTGCATGACCATTTTCTATTCAGAAAACTGAATGATTCTCAACGTCATGTTTTGTTGGAATGCATGCAAAAAATTGACGTCCAACCAGGAGAAGTGGTTGTGGAACAGGTTATTCTTTTTGTGATTTTAATGTCCATTAATATCAGGATATTGAGCACAATAGTTACTCCTTGAATGTATGGATACAGGCTATAATTTCTTTATAAGATTGCTTTTTGTAAATTCTGACTACTGCAGGGGGGAGAGGGTGATTGCTTTTATGTTGTTGGTAGTGGGGAATTTGAGGTCCTAGCTTCTCAGGTTGGCATCCATTTCTTTACTCTTACTTCCATGTTATTTATTTAAGTACACTTTATTCTAATGGACTACTGAAGCCAAGTCAATTGGGATCATGACTGCAAATCAAATGGCTGTTGTGGAGAGAATGGAACCTGCCAGAACAAGACATGACCCAATTGTGCATCTCACTCTCTCTCCACCACCATCAATTGATTAGATGGTCATGACCGGATATATTATGGTTTTGCAGAGTTTGATTATAATATACTTTCCTTGTATGTTTGTTTTCAGCCTCTTCAATCTGTAGGGTGTTTGAGAAAACTGCTTTGTAGGGATGATTCTGCTATTTTTCAGGGCCTGATTTTATGTGTTTTTTGGTGACCGCGGTTTTCGACTCTTGAACTAAACCACTTTCTTATTTTCTTTAAAGCCGGGCATGCATCCTGTCAGAAATTATCTTTTCTATAGATTCATATAAAATTATCGGAAATAATGATATTCGATTTATATAACTGACAGGATGACAAAGCAGAAGAGAAAGATATGGGTAGGGTTTTGCATCGGTATACGTCTGAAAAGTTGTCATGCTTCGGAGAATTAGCACTGATGTGAGATGGTTTCGATCTACATTTTTTATGCTACATTCTATATTGGATTATGTCTTCCAATTCTTAATGTAGATTTCTCTGGGTTTTTCTGGGAAGCAGGTATAACAAACCACTTCAGGCATCTGTTCGTGCAGTGACAGCTGGGACTCTCTGGGCTCTGAAGAGAGAAGATTTTCGTGGAATCCTTGTGTCTGAGTTTTCAAAATTATCTTCATTAAAGTTGTTAAGGTCAGTAGATATGTTTTCAAGGCTCTCGGTCTTGCAGTTGAGCAACATTGGAGACGCGCTTTCGGAAGTTTCTTTCTCGGATGGACAGGCCATAGTTGATAGGGTATGAGACTGTTGTGCATAAGCTTTTCTTTTCTTGAGAAATTAGAAATGGGAAAGTAGGCTATAATCCAATGGACTGTGGACAAAACAGGTGATGAGGGAAAGTAAGACCCACAAGCTCATGACATGGCCCCTATGGTGGTTTCTACTCTTTGTTCATCGCTATCTATCATTTCAATAGATGCTGATGACCCAGTGGACTGGTTTTTTCTGGAATTCATTCGATTATTCTATATCTTCCCAATGGAAAAATGCTATTATTTCACTTGTTTGGAATTTTGGTTACTGATTGTATGTTTAGTATAGATTTCTTTTTTCTGTTATCATGCTTGTTCCTCTGGTTGTTTCTTGCTCTTAGTTTATCCATATGATTTTGTGTGGTTTATCTACTGGACTTGGAATCTGCCTTTTTGCAGAGTGTGGGTCTCTCTGCATTGTACTTCATTAAAGAGGGGCAGGTGAGGTTGACTTATGATGCAAACCTTATGACAAATCCCCATGTCTACAGTCTTCATCACGAACAAAATCAGAGTGATCACGAATGCTCAATAGTGAAGAAAGAGGGGAGTTATTTTGGGGAGTGGGCACTTCTTGGTGAACATGTTGACTCCTTAAGTGCCGTTGCCATTGGTAATGTGGTCTGTGCAATGATTACTAAGGAGAAATTCCATTCGTCAGTGGGCGTTCTCCCAAAGCTTTTTCAGGATAGCGGCAAGTATGTGAACTTTTTAGCTTCATGCACACCCACACATATGCCCGCTCACACTCATACACATATACTTTTTTGTCCTAGTTTGAAGTTTTCAATGTTGTCTGTCACACCAGTTTAACAGGGTTTCTATTATCAGAGTTTGAAGCTTCATACAGATACTTCAGCGACACCCCATTTGTCTGATACTGAATTACTTTTCTGAGAGCAGGTTGAAAGATCATTCTTTGGCTACGGAAAACGTACAAAGTGCTGATGTTAATGCTGAAAGTCTATCCAAAGTTCAGCTTTCTGATTTGGTAAGGACTGTTCATTGTTTTGGTATGTCTATTTATTAGTTTCCAATTTATTCTGTTGCGGATTAATGTGCTTCGTTTACCTGCTTGCACAATTTGTGTCCAGGAGTGCCAATCTGTTGTATATTCAACTGACTGTAGTGAGATTGTACTTGTTCGTCGAAAAGGCTCAGGTAGTTATCAGATATATTGTGATTGTGACAAATAATGCATTAAATTTAAAGGGAAAAAATAACATGGGAAGTGTCTTTCCCGAAAAAGTAGATTAGAAACTTTGAACTTATAACGGTGTGGACATTTTCTGTTGAAAACAGTAAAATAGATTGAATGAATTTGTTGGGAACTCAAGTGCCCTATAATCCTGACTATTGAAAAACCATATTTCATTGTGTGATCACAATCCATTGCCATGGTGGATGGTGATTGAGAGAGTGTCCACCAGAACAGGCCAGGACTCCAATGGTATGTCCTACTCTCTCTCACACCTCTCTCTCTCTATATATATACACACGGTTCACCATTTCATTGGATGGAGATGGCCCAATGGATTATGGTTTTTCCCATCGTCCATTGAATATGGTACACTTTACCCTTGTTGGTGTAATACCTCTTCAAGTTTTTCCATTTGTATTATTGATGTTCTGTTTCCCGATTGTCAACCAGAGAACCTACTGAGCTTGAAGAGGTTTTCAAAGCAGAGAATAAGGCGACTTGGAAGGGAAGCACAAGTCTTGAAGGAAAAGGACCTAATGAAAAGCTTGAGTCATTCAGCTTGTGTGCCACAAGTTCTATGCACATGTGCTGATCATGCATATGTTGGTGTGTTGCTAAATATTTCCCTAACTTGTTCGCTTTCTTCAATACTCCATACACCCCTTGATGAACCATCGGCTCGTTTTTGCGCTGCTTCCATTGTTGTTGGTTTGGAGCAGCTACACAAGGTATGCAGTCCCAGATTATCTTCTTTTTGGAAAGTAACAAGACAGTGCCTAGGCAACCTGCTTAAGTCAGTCAGGAGCCCAGAATCTTGGAATTTCAAATTAGTGTCTGGATGGGTCAAATTTTTCATAATTGACTTTTTGACCGTATCTATTCAACACTTGGTGCTAATGCACCCTTTTTTGTTTGGTATTTTAAATACCGCACAGAGATAGCAGTTATCTAAAAAAAAGTGGCAGCCCTGATTGAAGTTCTAGGTTTCTGGAGCACTTAATTTTTTTTCTTATTTTGTCAGGGGTTAAACACACTGTTTTGGTATCCCTTGTCATCTATTTTAATCCTTTCTTGGATGCTAGATTAAACTTGATTTTGCTTTAGAGTGTTTTATTTGACTAACGTTGTGTTTATGATCTCAGAATGGCATCCTTTACAGGGGGGTCTCACCGGATGTCCTAATGCTTGACCAGACAGGTCATATTCAGGTTGGTTTCGAAATATGTGCACTTATGTGTCTTTTCTCTGTTTGTATTTATTTATTATTTATTTTGAATGTGTTGACTTATCCTGGTTATATGGTAGTTTTTTTTTTTTTTGTTATTTGGAGTTTCTTTGTTATATGGTGTTTTTTGTTCCCTCATGGTGTTCTGGAATCTAGGGCTCTTATTAAATGGTCCATGCTAATAGAAAAATTATTTGGGCATACTGATGGATGTTGGGGCAATGTTACAACATGCGGTTCCTAATGCATATTTTTTCATGTTGTAGTTTGTTGACTTTCGATTTGGGAAAAGACAATCCAAAGAAAGAACCTTCACGATATGTGGAATGGCAGATTCTTTGGCTCCAGAAATAGTTCAAGGGAAAGGCCATGGTTTCCCTGCGGACTGGTAATCTTGTATTCCAGTTAACAAAATATATCTAAAGCAACTTATGATTATGTGCAAGTCCAAATTTATTTCTTATATTATTAATTCTTTTTTATGGCTTTATTATTAAGTTCCCATCTTGTGAAGAAACCATTTGTATATTATGATACTATTAAATTTGCTCTTTCTTCTCTTTTGGTTGGCTTATTGTCTAATATGTGAAAGCTAATGGGAATTAATATGCATGCTAAAAGTTGTTTCTTTGTAGATTGAAGTAAAATTGCAAATGATCATTTTGCAATTGTGATTGTCATTTTATTGGAAACTTGTGCAACTTTGTGCTTTTAAAACCTTTTAATGCATTGAGCTCTTCTGTTGAAGAAGCCGACATGATATTTTGGGAAATTTCTTAGCTACTAAATTTTGAAGAGAAACTCCACTGACACCCACTTGAAAACACCTTGGAACTTTCCTTATGCTCATCTTGCTGCAAATATCCTTAAATGTTTTGTAGTTTAAGTGCTTTGAAAGGCTGTGAGGAGATTGAAATTAGTTGTATTTTTGTTCTGATGTGACCGATTTAATTTTATATTTTATATTTCTCCTGGGAAATATGCATGGCAGCTACGGACTTTATAACTTGAACAGTTGCATTCGAGTTATGGCTACTATAATTTATCGGGGTTGCCAATGCTAGGTATCGCATTTTGTTGCTTTGGGCTTTGCATTCATCAAGTGAGGTGTCTTTATGCTTATTTTAACTTGAAGTTCACTGGCTATTATGATCTCTCATGTGAAAAACTATTCAGGGCATAGTACGGTTGCATCTTTGTATCTCAAATCCTAGCACCCTCATATTTTAAATAGTATTTATTGTGTTATCTCTCAAGTTTAGTAACAATAGGATTAGAGACGAGGAAGTAGTTAAGATTGACGGTCAGGAAATACCAAAAAGACCTCACTTTTGACTATAGTTGATCTCCTCTGTGGGACATTGAGCACGGACACTGGACGTATGTGCACCATACACGCTGTATATGTATGGTATACATTCCCTAACCAGTATCTCCTGGACAATCTTGAAATGTCTCCTTGACAATCTTGAAATGCCAATTAAATGATTTTGTGCATTCCTGCTTAAACATTCTTTGGTTGCTTTGCTCCTTTGAACGCGTTCTCTGATTGTTATCATGGAATTTTATGGCATGGGTTTTTAATTTAGGTGGGCCTTGGGTGTCTTGATTTATTTCATGCTGCAAGCCGAAATGCCATTTGGTTCGTGGAGAGAGAGTGAGCTGGATACATTTGCAAAGATTGCTAAAGGGCAGCTCGCTCTTCCCCAAACCTTCAGCCCTGAGGTGGTTGACATCATCCACAAGGTTCTATGTGATTTCGGATTTCTGTTATTTCTTTTGTAGTTGTTTTTCCTGCCAATCTATACTTGGTTGTATGCGAGTTCGGCTAATGAAAATGCCAGGTTTCAAGTGTTCAGATTGCCACAAATTTTTGTTTCACGAATAACTTATTTTAACCATGAATTGCTGATGCTTAAAGAAATGCTAAAGGGGCTTTTTATTTACATGAATTGAAATTTTTACCAACTTTTGGCCAAGATTTAGTATCCATTTTTTGGTGGAAACCAAAATTTTTGTCTTACTCCATAACGGACCAAATTTGGATGTTGTTTTTCTTTCAAAATACTTAAATTTTTTCTAGTTGGTTCTTGGAAATTTGATTTTGAAAATTGCTTGAATTTCCATATTTAAAGATTTTTATTTCTGAGGATTGAATTTTTATGTATAAATTTGCTTGAAATCCAAAGGCCACCATGCAAATTCTTTCTAAAACCTGTGATTCTTCAAAACCTGGCAATCTGTTGGTTCTCTGCATATCTGGCTCCTCTTCTTGTCTTTTATGTACTTTATTTCTTCCAGTTACTGGATGTTGATGCAAGCACAAGACTTGGAAGTGACGGTGCAGATTCCATTAAGAGTCACAAATGGTTTGATGGTATTGGATGGAAAGGTATTACGGTTGGGGGCTCCCCTGTTCCTCAAGATATATTATCTAGAATTAAGCTGCATTTAGAGAATCATGTGGAAGAAACTTCTATGCCTCCACCTTCTTCCTCTCAAGATGATGAGCTTAACACTCCTGAATGGCTTGAAGATTGGTAGCACCTTCAGAAAATATTGGTTTCCTGCTTGTAAATATTTCAGCAGAAGCATGCGCCTTCTTGGGTGAAATCTGGTCCAATTTTCACTACGTAAGAGATGGCTCCCATGTTTTTCTATATGGGAGGTGGCTCTCATATTTTAAGTTCCATTATTGAATTCCAGCCAATTGACCGCGACCTGTCTGAAGGTCTCTCTCTCTCTCTCTCTCTCTCTCTCCCTGCCTCCCCTCCTAATTTTGATTTCAATCTGCGAATTCATGTTAGGAATTTGTAAACCACTCCTCATGTAGTGAACTTTATCGATATCCAACAAATTTTTTTGGATGCAAAGACCGGCAACTACTTTCAGTTTTTGCCTATGACAAATGCAAGGGTATCATTCAAAGCTTGGGCATTTTCATTGGGTACACACAGATCTAATTCAGGATTGTTGTCTACAAATAAATGTGCCGGTTCGTGCTCAACCTACATAGATATAAGTGGCATGTTTTTTTCACTCTGAATCCTGTTAAATATTGACTAATTCCCTTACCTGAAAATTATACGATGCGGAGGGCCAGGGGTAGCTTTTAGCGAAAATTTGGTTGATGGTCATGAAGATCACTACATGGGAAGTATGTTAAATTGTTGATGAAAAATCCTCTGTATTGTCAACTTCATTGACCGTGAAGAGCTTGAAGTTGGTCTTTGGATTTGTGCAGATGAAATGCTATAGGAGCACTTTTGAAAGTCTGTGTATATTATGTAGATTTTGACTGTGACCGCGTCATGCGTTGGTTCAATTATACAGTTCAGATTGCTGTCTAAAGCACATGTTTCATTCTTTTCATGTTCTAAATTGGTGTGTACATCTGTAGTTGGAAATATGTATGAACAGTTTTGCTTTTCTTTTCCTCTTCTAGTTCTACTTATTTGGCCTTTCATTTTGATTAGAAGGAATTTGTATGCATTGGAGTATTTCTTGAATTGTAGGTTATTCATGTTAATTTATTTGGTGCTGGTGTCCTTTGGATTAGTAGAGTTTTTTTTTTAGCTCATTGTTTTCTTCAGCTTCATCTCTCCCATATGCCCAGCTTCATCTCTCCAAAGGGCTTATTTGTTGGTAAATGTTCTGTCCAAACAGCGCCTAAGAATGTCGATGATTGCATGCTACTACTACGTTTTTTATCCTGAAATGCTGAGCTAGTGTTTGCATGGTAGTTCCGTTAGAACTCTCTCTCTCTCTCTAACCCACACACATGTATGCGCGTGCACGGAAACAGGTGCATGCGCGTACAGAGAAACATGCTCATTCTCTTCCCCCATGCCTATCTAACCCATCTTGAGATGGCTGTTTGGGTGCCAATATGATCCCTTTGTTATCAGCAGACAAGGGAGATTGCAAACGGTATTAAAGTGACACTCCCAATTAAGTCCTTAGTTTGGTGTTTTGGATGATGCCTTTTTGTGTTTAAGAAAGGGATACTCCCAAGGTTAAGATGTGTCAATGTTAAAATACATATAACAGTTCAACTATTTAACATTGGGTGTCGTTTCTATAAAGTTGCAACCTTAAACAATGTAATTACGGTGCACCTTTAAATTTAAATTTTAACATAACATGTAATTTTGGTGTACACAATTATTAGGATTATCTCAAAATCTATTTTTATATCTTACTATAAAATTTTAAAATCCAAAAATGGTTAAAATCAAGTAGATTTATAAACATATGAAAATTTTGAAAATGGACGGTCTAAATAATGTGTTGCAAGATGCATTATTTCTGAGATGCGAAATCTTTTTTTTATTTTTCAAATTCATATATCTCAATATTGAGATGATCAATTAGAGGGTTTTTCAACATTAAAATAACCTTTTCCGATGGATTTTTGAGGTGCATATGTAATTCTACATTTGAAGGTTGCAACCTTATATAAACCTTTTCCTTTAACATTTTATCATATCATTTGATTTAATTTATTTTGAAATACCATCAGAATATATACGAGTTAGAATAGTTGAAAAGGGTCATATTAAATTCTTGAAAAGTTAGGTGTATTTTGATAAATTCCTCTATTTAAAAATACCATTTTAACAGCACCACCAGAATGTGTTTGGCCGGTGACCAAACCGGACCTTCACTGTGGTTTATATGCAGGAGTAGAAGGAGCAAGCTTGGTCTATATATATATAAAAATTCCATTTTAACAGCACCACCAGAATGTGTTTGGCCGGTGACCAAACCGGACCTTCACAGTGGTTTATATGCAGGAGTAGAAGGAGCAAGCTTGGTATATATATATATATAGAGAGAGAGAGAGAGAGAGAGAGAGAGAGAGAGAGAGAGAAGAGAGAGTAAATAGTAATTAGACACTCCAGTTTGTCTTGGATTGGAATGAGTATTTAACGTAAAAATACTTGTCTTTGTTATAATACTTGCTCTGTTGTATAAAACAATTCTCTTCAACAGTTTACAAAAAAAAAAAAAAAAGCGCGAGAAGTATGAGCCTTTTTTAAGATGCATCTACGTGGTACAACTGTACAAAATTATAAAAAGATGAAATAGATATTTAATAAATGAGAATAAATGATTATGATAGTAGCTCAAATGATAAAGAAGATGATTATAATAATAAATTAATATAGCATAATAGATAATGAATTAAAACAATGTAAATGATAAGGAAAAGTATAAGAGTGGCTTCAAGAAATAGGTGGTCAGGATCATGGGTGCTGACAATTTGAGTTCTGTTTTTACTATAGGCAGGAGTCTTTTTCCATGAATCTATTGAGAAAAATACTATAATCAAACTATTTATTCAAGATACAAAGACATCAATCATTTTTTATTATTAGATTTGAAATGGATAGGCGGGTGTGCAATCGACCAAACTCAAAGTGTAGTTTTTTTTTTTTGTTTTTTGAAATTTTATGCAATATCTCAAACTTTATGACATCAAATGGCTCGTAATGATTGTGACGACGTTGTGCTGATAATAGATGAACTCTTAATATACAATATTAAGCGACAAAGAGCATCAATGGAAAGATGATAAATGAATAAAAAAATATCAAATGATAAAGATTTTTAAAAAAAGAGACAAAAATGTCAAATGGGAAGCAGAATCAAAGGAAAAATCAAATATTTTCAATATTTTTACCCGTTGAGATTTATCGTTTCCGGGTCCCATCGTAGTACGACCTCACGATTTTTGTTTTAAAGCATTCACCACCTCTTTCTTTTGTCTTCATTACATTCATTACTTTTTGTCCTTTATCAATTGAATTTGATTCCTTCACTGTCAGTTCTTTCTTTACCTTTCTCTATTATTTTCACTGATGGTGCTTCTCAATCTACAGTGTTCTATTTATTTATTTATTTAACTTGAGTTCTCATTCTACACTTTTTGATCCAATTTTTATTTAGTTTAAGAATTACTATGCAAATTGGTCGCAACAATTTCCTTAGGAGTCGGATGTCAAATCCAGTAGCTTGGGTTGTGTAGCAAGACTATTTAATTTTGGGTCAGTAGTGTGTGCACATCATGCGAAGGCTTAGAAAGGCACCTGTGCACCTTTTTATGGCTCAAATTGAACCAGTCGGGCAAAAAATGAACTTTATTTTGAATTTTTTATTTAATTTTTATTTAATAAGATATTAATTTGAATTTCGGGTTTTATTTCGTTTATATAAGTAGAATCAAATAAAAATACTGAAAAAGTATTTTGAGTAAAAAAACAGTCATCAAAATAAATTTAGGGGTATTTAAGTTATTTTATTTAAAATATTTTTATTTATTTTATTTGATAGATATTATATTTAAATAAAATGAAAAACCAAATATGAAATTACTTTTTGTCTCGACTGTTGGAAGGGTATTTGTGCAACCTTCCACCCATCCAAATGATATGGACGGGGTTGTTTGCCTTTAATTTTGGTACAAATAATTGACTATCTTTTTTAGACATCAGAGGTCAAATCTGACCCCTTAAATTGTGTTTATAAATTTTTTAACACTAAATGATTTTTTAGTGTGTGATTTCAAATCGAACCACCAAAAGTAATTGTGGTCCCCTCGTACTAAAAATAAATATTTTTATTAGATATATTTCCTATAGGCTCTATTTGGATTATAATTGATAATTCACTATTTACATAAAGTTAGTCCTGGTAATGAACTATGTGTTGTTTGACATTGTCCATTATAAAGCTACATGAGAAAAGCTTATGGTCGGTTCTACATGTAAAGTTTATCTTTCTCAAAAGTTATTTTTACTTTATTCAAGTGCTTTGCTGAAATCACAAATTTTTAGCTAGAAAATTCATTATTAAATGATGTGTCCAAACACTTAGCATAATAATATTTACCAAAATATATTAATTTTAGATAAGATAGTCTATTTTTGATGAAAATAATTATCATCCAAGCGTGACATTAAGCTATAACTTTCTCTAATGTCATTTCTCATTCTCAACTTTTTAGTCATGACATTAATTTATTACTTCCCCTTAATGTCATTTCTCTTTCTCTACTTTTCTATCATGTTCTCTTTCTCTCCATTTTCATCTATTATTCCACTAATGTCATTTCTCTTTTGAACTTTTTTTACCCTATTTTCACCACCATTCAGCTTCAATGCCTTTGGTACAAGGTGGATATCAACTTCAACGCATGTATCCACGTCAATCACTTCATATTATTCCTAAGCATGGGGGATATTGAGAGGACCCAAACTTTAATTATTCCTCAAACCATATTATGCCCTATTTAATGAACATTATTTAACAATTAGTTGAGATTCTAGTTCCATGAATGTAGTCACTGATAAGCCTTTTGAACTCTCAGCTGATTTTGGTTTACTTCAGCAAACACAATGAGAATCTAATAATTCATTTTATAAGATTATTTACAAAGAGATCATTTATCTTTTGTATTTGAAGGTTACAGTCATTTTTATCCCTTAAATTTAAAATGGGTGTTTGTGAGAGTGTTATTGAATAGATACAAATTTTAAACAATTTTTTTTTTCTCAAACATCGTAACTCACCCCAAACCATCTAATTTGACATCTAATGAGTAGGAATGATTGTGACCTTCGTGTACCAGAGATAAATGGTCACTTTGTAGACAATTCCTTATTTTAGTCTACAAGAAATATATTAGCAATTATATTTTCCTTCAAAGTTAAATGTGGTTTTTTTAAAGAGAAAAGTTCGGGCTTTTCTTCGGTAATGAATCTAAAAATTAAAAACTATATGACAAGAGCTTATTTGGATGACAATTAATTTTATCTGGAGTAAACTATTATCTTTAAAACTAATACACTATCAATAATATTGCCTTGGTAATTGTTTGATTTGTATTGTATTATGTATAACGCTTTCAATGAGTTTGAGCTATTTTCAAAAAAAAAAAAGTCATTTTTAGCAAATTATTGTGAATAAAGTAAAATAATTGTTTTAAAAGAAATGTATCTGTAATGCTGCCTTTTTAGGTCATCCCAAATAATTTTATGATCGATACATCCAAATAACATATATCTCATCATCAAGATTAATTTTATTGAGTGAATCACTAATGATGGCAACTATATTTAAAGACGCTCCAAGATCATTTACTTAAGTGAGGTTTGTATACAATTAAAGTGAAGCACACTTCCAAACTCTAGCAAAAGATGCCGTGTTAGTGCCAAAAACCTTATGGTGGTCTAAAAATCTATTTCTACCCTTAACTATAATATTTAAAGTTAAAAATGGTATGGATCAAGCAGATCTACAAGCATTCGAAAATCTTGAAATTGGATGGTGTACATAATGTGTTACAAGATACGCTATTTCTAAGACTTGAAATCCATTTTTACTTTCATATCCATAAATATCAAAGTCAAGATGCAATTGGTAGGTTTTCCAGCTTCAAAACAACCCTTTTCGATAGGTTTTAGAGGCGTACCATAGTATAAGGTTGACACATTATATGAACTTTTTCCCATTTACTTTACGTACAAGAGGTCAAAATTGTCTTTAGCTATTAGATCTGAAATTAGGCTACTAAGAGTATGCTACATACCTGGTTCTAAATGTTTGTTAGGAAAATATCTAAAAAGGGGTTGAAAATCACTTGAAGGTATGTTTTTAAATTTCTATATCCATCGTATTGTCCTCAATAAAATATTTTAAAATATTCAAATTGCACCTATTCAGTGTTGGAAAGACCGGATAATAAGGGGGAACTTTAATAATTTACCTCCAAGAAGGCCTTAACTTAATGACAATTAGGGGCAAAAGTATCAAAAGCACAACTACACTGGCTTCTCCGTATCGAAACAAGGGCAATTTGGTAAATTTTACATTTTTTTAAAAGATATACTTCATGGGTGCAGTTTGCATACAGATGCGTGCAGAGGTAAGGTGCACCTTCAAATTCTATCATGGTATATAATTTTGCTGTAAAATGTTCTTAGGATTATCTCAAAATCTATTTTTATATCTAATTATAAAATTTTAAATTTAAAAAATGGTTAAAATCAAGTAGATCTATAAACATATGAAAATATTGAAAATGGACGGTGTAGATAATATGTTGTAAAATGCACTATTTCTGAGACTTAAATTTTTTTTATTTTTCGTAGTCATACATCTCGATGTCGAGATGATTAATCAAAGGGCTTTTCAACATTAAAACTATATTTTCCGATGGACTTTTGAGGGGCATCCATAGTTCTACATTACAAGGTCTCATTCTTATATAAACTTTTTCCATACTTGATTGATATAGAAATTCAGCCAACACCATTTGCTAAAGGGTACGGTTTGTATGGAGCAAAGGCTCTAAACAATCAAACTAAAGTTCACCTTCAAATAGTATCGAGAAATGTGATTTTAATATTGGAAATCTTTGTAATAGCCTTAAAATAGATTTTCATCTCTAATTATAAAATTTAAAGATTAAAAAATAGTGGAGATCGAGCATATCTATAAAAACTTGAAAATCTTGAAAATTGACAGTCTAAAAATGTATTACAAGATGTACTATTTCCAAAAACTTGAAATCCATTTCTTTATCATGTCCATGCATCTAGATGTCAAGATGATCAATTTAAAGATATTTAGGCTCTAATTTGATTATTAAGAGCCTCGGCTCTACATAAACTTTCTCCCTTGTTAAACCTATGTTAATAACTTGTCTCAAGCTTAATCAAAATTGCCTCGGATGACGAGGTACTTACTCAAATCTCTTTTTTTTCATTCCTTTTGAATGGGACAAGAGAACTCAACACCTTTTTCTTGAATCTTGATAACGTTTCTGCTCCCGATATCATCGTGTTTCACTTTACTTCTCCGGTTTTAACAAAATAGGGAAATACTTTTTCGATGTAACCTCTACAACCCATAGAGGTGTGGTCTCTACAATAAATACTTTTTGACGAAATATGTATAGTAATTTTTTTTTTTTTTTCAAAATAAACTCTCTATGTACCAAAAAAACTAATGCCTCAAGATTGAATAAAAACCATCTAATTTTTTATGGGCTTGATCCAAGTGTCACAAAACTTAAAATTCAATTTTTTTTACATATACAACCTATTGAAGTGTAGTCTCTACAACCCATAGGATAATTTCAGCAAAAAAAAGAAGAAATTTTGAAATAAACTCTCTATGTAATAGAAAAAACTAGTGTCTCAAGAGTGAATAGAAACCATCTAATTTTTTATGGGCTAGATCTAAGTGACAAAAATCATAATTCAAACTTTTTCTTTTAAAATAATAATCTATTAATTCGTATATGGTTCTCAAAATTTTAGACTAAAAAAAATCTCCTAAATTGGTGTTTTGAGCGAGGAAGTAGGCGCACAGTTTATTCCCATGCGAGAGCATAGTATAATGCACTCATGCTTTGTAAAACAACAAGGGTTTGGTGGGTCAGCCCACTCACCAAAATAGCTGCGTATGCTCATGCATCAGACGTTCATCTTAGAGATGGATGTCAAAAAAAGGTGCTTTCACTATACCTCAAAATGACGGGTGAAGAAACGTATTAAAAAATATATAAATATTGCTTTAAAAAATAAAAATTCCATAAACATAATAAGCACAATAGTTTATATTAACAAATCTCAAAAATTTTAATCCAAAAATCATCTTTTAATTTTTTTTGAAGGGGGTCAGCACATCTACAGTTGACTCTCAAACACTTCTCTTTGTAAAAAAGGGTGAGGGGCGTGAAAAAACCTAGGGTTTCATTGAGGAAAAGTGTATACACTTTCTATTGCAACTTACTCCCCATCTAATTTTACCTCAAAAAAAAGAAAAAAAGAAAAAAAGAAAAAAAAAGAAAAGAGACTAAACTACCGTAACACTTTTACCCATGCCTCTCTCTCTCCTCTTTCCCTCGTTCAGTCAAAACTGTGGTCCAACAGTCAAAACAAGCGGTCTGACACTTTTCGTTCTGATCAAAACATAGGTCCGGCAGTCAAAACAAGAGGTCCAACACTTTTTGTTCTAGTCAAAATTGCAATCCTGTAGAATAGACATGCGGTCCGGCACTTTCGTTTTGGTCAAAACTGCAATCCGGAAAATTGAATAAGCGGTCTAGCATTGCTGTTTCTGGACAAAAGTGCGGTTCGATAGAACATACACGCGCTCTAGCACTTGTTTTATGGACAAAAGTACGGTCTGGCAAATTGAATAAGCAGTCCGGCACATTTTTCCTGAACACAATGCGTTCTGGCAGAGAATGAATGCGATCCGGCAGTTTTTTAGTTTAATTAATGGGGTCCGACAATGGGTTTATGGTGGTTCGGCAGCCCATGTGGCTATTGGTACTGTGCGTATGCCCACGTGAATGTCTGGCCAATATTATTATTATTTGTACAAAAAGGTGTATATTCGTAAAAAAATTGCCTTTTTGTACTTGGGGGTATTTGTTAAGAAAGTATATTATGGAGAAAAAATGAGAGAAAAGTTGGGTTGGGGGTAACTTGTATAGGAAGTGTATCATTGGGGGTTATTTGTAATATGACCATTAAGTTATATTCGACCCACTTCTCAATCATTCGATCTTAATGTTCAGCTCGGATCGCTCATGTCACAATGTCACGCTGTTGAATTTTTAGAAATCTTTTATAAAATATTTTAAATTTAAATTTGGGGCATCATCTCTTGAAATTTTGGGGTGAATAATAAACTCTCAATAAAAATTCTCGCAAATATGAGAATCTTGATGGTTTTTTTATGAGAATAGATATGATTTGGAAAAGTATACGAAGAGACCATTTACTTTTTATATAAGGAGGTCATAATCACTATTGTTTGTCATATTTCAAATTTGGTAGTTGTGAACATATTATTGACTAGACATAATTCCAAAAAAAAAAATATCTTGAACTTCGTGACACGTCTCAAACCATCCAATTTGATATCTAAGTGCTAAGAATAATTATGACCTGCTTATATGAAAGATAAGAGGTCTTATAATATACAATCCCATAAGTTTTTCCCTCAAATATGATCGAGATAATAAATATATCATGTGAAACGAGCATACAACCAAGATTTTAGGCTTAAAAGGATGCTTCAATGAGGAGCGAGATTTCTCCCCCCATTTGTATTTTTGAAAAGACTCGCAATCAAGAACTCACCAAAGTTTGGTACACACTGGCGAGCTATTACAATCGGTGTTATTAAGATCCAATCGGTCATTGAACAGATTAGAGTATTGGTCTAGTCAAAATCGGTTTGACTATTGTTTGATATGTTTAATTAGGTTTTAAAATATATAAAAAAAATCATGAACCATTATCATCATAGCTTTTTCTCAAGTAGTTGGGGTTTACAAAGAAAACCATGAATAATTATTTAAAAATATATAACATACTAAAAATAGGTATTTTCCAACTTTGTTTCGCAAGTTAAACTAATCAAAACCGGTTGGTTGGGTTGTCCGAAACTAGTCAGACACTGATTTTGACCTTCTTTTTTTTTTTTTTTTTTTGTGAAAGTTCGTTTTCACTTTGGGTTAGACAAACGAATGCAACGGTCGGTGGTCCAATCTGTTGTATCATCAGTTTGGACATGTATTGATAACTATGGTTATTATATCTCAACGGCAATTGTCCACAAGTGTCCCCCTCACTTGAGTTCAAAGGTATTTTGCACTTGGGAGAGTGCTGGGCGTGATTACCAAGTTCGAATGTACTGGGCCTGAGTTCAATAGGTTTGATCAGAGTCAAATTGAGTCCAATGAGTCAAAGTAGTCTCGATCTAGTGTTTTAATATTGAACAAATCAAAATAATAACAAAATATTTATAATAAGAGCATTATTTTTTATACAAAAAAGTCATAATCATTTATTGATTAGTATACAAAAAAGTCATAATCATTTATTGATTAGTTGGGGATACGTTAATTAAGCACCAAGTCTAAAATAAATTTTTTAAAAATTTATATTACATTTTAATATGTTGAATTTCACGTCCATTAATTACGAGACCTTTTTGTACATAAAATATCCAATATGATCCTGGCTTATTGTGACCTTCAACATAAAGTGCATACCTATTGTATACAATCCCAAATAATGTCTTATCAATGACACAAGTAATGATTATTAAGTGACAACACGAAATTGAGCACTAACTCCATACAAGTTAATGTTGGTCTCAATCACCAATACTCATTTGAGTAAGGAAAATTATTTCATACATGTTGGGCCGTATTTCTACATATCCAGTCCACAAAGTGCAGAACATCCATCTTAAAGAGAGTTGCAAGTAGGTGTTTTATTGTGCAGAATATCCATCTTAAAGATAGTTGCAAGTAGGTGTTTTATTAAAAAATAATAAAAAGTAATAGCACAAATGTTTTTTTATTAAAATTATTATTTTTAATTCTTTTGAAGTTTATTCATTTTTTTATATTCATGATCTTATGTTAGAGATTGCATATCTTTAAAAATTAAGTGATAAAATCCATTTTAAAAAATAAATTTATTAAGGAGCCTCCATTTAAGTGATAAAATCCATTTAAAAAAATAAATTTATTAAGGAGCCTCCATTTCTACACATGCGGGCATAGAAACCTCGTCGTTTGAGTAAAGGAGAAAATTTATATAAGCTGTTAACCATACATGAATTTATTTTATTTCTTTCTAAATTGTAACACGATTATTTGAATGTAAATTGCTGATAAGTCACCGATTTTTTGAGGCCTCAAACTTGAGTACGGCCTTTTCAAGGTTCATTATTTGATGTGATTTCTTCTCAATACCACGTCTCAAAAAAGTAGACCACGTCAGCTGAAGTGACACGTGTCGACCGATCCGGGTACTGCATAGCTAAGATTCCCGTACTTGAATTCTAAAATACGGGTTGTCGCCCTTTTGTTGCTTTATTATGAGAAGTTTGACTAAAGTGACCCTAACTTTACTTAAAATACCTGTGCCGTCCTTTTAATTGTTGAAATATCCATTTGGCCCTGAATAAATGTAGGATGGCTTTTTCTGATAGATGCCTGCTGTTTGTATAGAGCCGGGGCTCTAAACAATCAAGCTAAAGTCCACCTTTAAATAATATTTTAAAATATAATTTCAATATTGAAAAGTTTAGTGACAGTCTTAAATTATATTTTTGAATTAATTATAAAATTTTAAATTTCAAAAATAGTGTAAATCGAATATATCTATGAAAATTTGAAAACTGACAATCCAAAAATACGTTACCTCACTGATTTTTTAGATCTGAAATTTAGAGAATACTTTAAAATAAAGTTATTTGTCTTTTAAGCAAAACTCCTATTTTGAGATCCAAAATACATAATTGGAACTTCGACAATTGGACGGTCTCTTTGATCTTAATGCAATTTTTTCTGGCAAATACAAGGATGTCATTAATTTTTATTTTTTATAGGTAGGCCGCTGAGCTGTTACTACCCCAAAATTAAAGTCCTCAAAATACTTAAGATTTTTACTCAAAGGGACTGAATATATGATGTGCGCCTCTTATGGCAATTATAAATGCCTTTTCTATTCCTAAAGGTTAAGCTTTGCATAATTTTAAAAAAATCGAAGTACCAAGCACCTCAAAACTTTGTCGTAAGATATAATTTTGGTGAAAATTTTGTTTAGGAAGGCTTGATAATCTATTTTTCATCTCTAATTATGAACTTTTAAACTCCAAAATGATTTAAATCAAACAGGTTTATAAGTGCATAAAAATCTTGAAATTAAACAGCTTAGATAATTACTTGCAAGGTGTACTATTTTAGGGATTTCAAATTATTTTTATTATTTATATCCACAAGTCTTGATGTTGAGGTGATTAATTAAATAATTTTTTAACATTATAATAACAATTTTTTTGATGAATTTTGGAAGTGTATCTTAATTCTTCAATTTAAGGTCACAACCTTATTGAAATATTTTTCGATTTCTAAAAGGCCAAGATTGATTGGCATGGAAGTTTTGAAATATATATAAATGACGAGAATATGGAAAAATTTTCGTGAGGAGAGGTTTGTCAAACACTCTAAAATAGAGAAAGGTGTAGTTTGTATGAGGCGTCAAGCTTAAACAATTCAAGCAAGGCACACCTCTAAATTATGTTAAAAGAATTATTTTTTGAGTCATAAAAGTTTGTGATGGCCAAAAAAAAAAAAAGTACTTTTATCCATAATCATGAAAGTTAAGTTTTAAAAATAATACAGATTGAAAATAAAAAAAATAAATAATATAAAATAATATTTTACAAAATATATTATTTTCAAAACTTTTAAACCCAATTGTTTTTATATCTATACAGGTCAAGCCAATAAAGTGACTATTTAAGTGGATTTTCTGTATAAACTATATTTGATAAAGAAGGGTATTTTTTGGGAGGAGTGAATGTGCATTCATTCGTTACCATACGATCGTCATGCACAGAGATGCCCATTAAAAAAAAAGAAAAGGGAACAAGCCCATAAACTAGTTTGCAATTATATACAATAATAATCACATTATAAAAAATAAAGAAGCCAAAAGTTTATTGAATTTTGCAGTTGCAGCCCCACTTTTTACGGTGAGAGTTGTTGGAGAGAAAAAGATAAGAATATCTACATGCTTTTACGTCGACTTTGGGATTTGAAGTATTCATATTGTATTTTCATATGGACCCATTAAAGAATAAATATCTATTTTTCGATTTTTTTATCCATTTTTTACCTAAATAGTTTTTTATCCATTTTGCTATGAAAATAGAAAAATGATTATCCTCTCTTGTACTATATAAGAGAGTTGACGCCGTGAATGGGTGGTGCGGAATCGAAGAAGGGGTATTTCCCACTGTTGATACACAGAGAGAAAGTGTGTTAAAAGTTGGCACTTTGAACATTTCGTTTTTTGGGGGTTTCTCCTTTTGTAGAGAGAGAAAGAGAGAGAGAGAGAGAATGGCGAAAATTGCATTGGGAAGTAGGCAAGAGGCTTCTCAGCCGGACTGTGTTAGGGCTGTTCTAGCGGAGCTGGTTTGCACTTTCCTCTTTGTCTTTGCAGGAGTAGGTGCTGCCATGGCTACTGGTACTTCTCTCTCCATTGGAGATATATCTATTCTCTCTCTCTCACACAGAAATGATGCATTATCTCTCTAACCATCCACTTGGGGTGGTCATTGAAACCACATTTCTCAAAACTATAGTTTTGAAGGTAGGCTCTAGTTTGATTGTAGAGAGCCTAAGCTCAATACAAACCGCACCCTATTATTAGAGAATCAAAAGATAACAAATTACACTTAAAGATACACTTTTAAATCTTTATATCAATTATACACTTTCTCAGGAAAATATCGATTTTTTTTTCAAATCACCTTATTTGGTGTTGCGAAGCCAAAATAATTATAGATATTTTGGTAGTTCTTTGGCGTTAAAATTGTTAAAAGTACCACTAGCTTTTTTTGAACTTCCTAATATAATTTTACAATAATGGTTTATGATGTACTTAATTGAAATAGAAATTTAAAAATATACCCTTTGATATAATTTGTGATATTGTATATTTTTGATATTTTTTTTGTTGTTTTTAATATTCCCTTTTAAGAGACATGCGAGGCATATGGAAAAAAAATTTAAAAACACGTTCTCTCTTTACATTATTTTAAAGTTTCTATTTCTTCAACCAAATTTGATTTATCCATTTAATTTGTTTTTGAATCTATACAATGCAGGGACTTTGAATGGTGGATCGAACTCCATAGTGGCCTTAACGGCCGTTGCGATAGCGCATGCGTTAGTTGTGGCCGTTATGATCTCCGCCGGCTTGGCAACGTCCGGTGGCCATCTCAACCCGGCCGTTACCATCGGCTTGCTCGTTGGTGGTCACATAACGGTCTTCAGGTCCATACTGTATTGGATTGCCCAATTGATTGGCTCCTCTTTTGCTTGTGTTCTTCTCAAGTACCTCACCGGTGGCCTGGTGCGTTCCCTATCTCTCTCTCTCATCGCATTTTTTTCGACTCTTTTTTCTCTTTTTTTTTTCTTGCTTACTTGCTTCAACGATCTCTTTCTCTCCAAAGCGTGCGAGAATCTATTTTTTCTCTAATTATAAAATTTTACATGCGGAAAATGATTCAATCAAATAGATTTAAAAGGGACAAGTGTTCGAATCTACTATGACATATCTATTAGGTGCTAAATGGACCATTATAATTTTTTAAAATCTATTCTCCCTATGACACAAAACTGTTTTTTGTTTTGGTCCAACCTAATTTATTCATATATTTATGTATGAGTGCCTAGATAGATCTATCTCATATATTACATGGAACATATTACTCTATTCCAAATTACAGGTTCATTCATTAGTCATTATATTAATAAGAGACATCCCGATATCCCTTTAATACATTCGAAGGTCTCTTTTATTAACTTTATTAGCAATTGATAGTAGAAGCGGAGCGGCCGTCGGTGTAGATCTTGGTGGTAGTAACAAATATTCAGATGAGAACTTTGAAGGCCGAAGTGAGGAAAGGTTCCATGTGAATGCCACTTGCACATGGGTTAGTCGATCCTAAGAGTCAAGGGAAGCCCGTCCGAGAGCGCTGCTAGCGCGAGCTTCGAAAGGGAATTGGGTTAAAAATCTTGAAAATGAATAGTTAAGATAATGTGTTACAAGATATACTATTTTTAAGAATTAAAATATCTTTTTTTTCCATATTTATACATATATCTATACATGTCGATGTTAAGATAAACAATTTGATGTTTTCCAACACCATAACAGCCTTCTTTAATTCACCCTAATTCTTCATTTTAATGTGCCAACTTCGTATGAACTTCTTACTTTACTTATTTGGACCAAAACGTTTACAGTTTGAGACTCCCAAGAATTTCAATTTTAGTCCCTAGCCAAAACCTAATTGAAAATCCAAAGTTACGACTTTGGTTTATTAATCATTTATGACACTTTCCATCTTAAGTTTTAAATCTTATTTAGAATTCAGAACATCTTCGAAAACCATTAACGATTTAAAAAACATGTAGGTACCTGTATCCCTACTAAACAACCAAAAAAAAAAAAGATCCTATTTAGAAAAAAGACAAGGACTCCTGTGGTTGTTTTGGACACGAACACATATGTATTGGTGTTGACACCGAACAAACCCAGTTAGGCCTTGGGCGGTCCTATACCTGGTTGGGTATATTTGCTAGTAGACCTAGACCCACCCCAGCTACTATAAATTTATTTTCTCGGGTAATTTACTGGGAAATGCATGCCTTTTTTAAATAGTTTAAAAGTTAATTTTTTTTAAGATGTTAATGGGATGGTGTTAGTGGAAATGAAAACCAGAACGTGGTTATTAGGGTGTAAAGGTGCTACCACCATGATGCCAACCCTATATGATCTATAGGATTGGTCCAGACCCGAAACAAGAGAAATTGGTCCTGACCCATTACCATCCTTACATATTTGTCATATTTGAGTCTAACTAGAGTGTTGCTAAATTTGGCAGGAGACTCCAATTCATAACCTCTCAAATGGGGTGTCAAGCTTACAAGGGCTCATAATGGAGATAGTTTTGACCTTCTCTTTGCTCTTCTCTGTGTATGCCACCATGGTGGACCCCAAGAAGGGCAAGCTTGATGGGTTGGGCCCCATGCTTGTGGGATTTGTGGTGGGGGCCAACATTTTGGCTGGTGGGCCCTACTCTGGAGCATCAATGAACCCTGCTAGGTCCTTTGGTCCAGCCTTGGCCAGTTGGGACTGGTCTAACCATTGGATCTATTGGGTGGGGCCCCTTGTTGGTGGGGCCCTAGCTGGGCTTGTGTATGAGAACATCTTCATCATTCGTACTCATGAGCCACTCCCTAGAGATGATGAGGCATTCTAATTCTCTCTCTCTCTCTCCGGATTTCTATCTCTTATGCATGATAGCTACTAGCTTGTGGGCTTGTGGCATCTCTTTCTATCTAATAGCTTGTGGGCTTGTGGCATCTCTCTTATCTAGGTTTTGGGCTTGTGAACTCTCTCTCTATACAGTTGAGTCTTCTAGATATCTATCTTTGAGAGCTTGTAGACTCTCTCTCTTTCTCTCTCTCTCTCTCTAGGGTGACATGAAGATTGAACTTGTAACTCAAGGGTATCATGCCTTAATGTCCTTTGGGATGCAACAATAGTTTGTACTCTGTATTAAGCTTCCTATTGTTGTTTGGTGCTTAAGAAAGATAAAATGGCTTGTGCTTTCTATGGTTGCTTCCAATTTCTCCAAATAGTCCACAATATGGTCCAATCAAAATTTCTTAGAGCGCATATTCAAAGGAAAAGGACGGCACATCTAAGAGAAAAAGATTACTACTTTATTCTTTAATTAAATATTTTTTCTAAGGGAAAATATCCTTAGCATGGTGAAACCACATGATAAGTCAACGAGGGGGTTTAGATTTAAAAAAAATGGGTGAAGTACCTATAAGGCTTGGGCTTTATGAAAACAAAATAAAGTTTCACCTCCTATCCTCATATGGAAAGTAAAATCTCTATCTAAAATCAAATTCGACCAATAACTATAAAATTTAAAAATCTAGTTAATTTGTTAGAATATATGCTATTTGTAGAACATAAAATCTTAAATTTTTTCACAAACATAATGTTCAAGTCGATCATATAAAGGTTTTCTGATGCTTGAATTGTAGTTCTCGATGAGTTATAAGGTGAGGCTTCACTTATTTTAATAGGGCTTCCCTATTAAACCATTTTTCTTTAAAAATAATTTCATTTTAGGAGCTTTTTCAAGAATCATTTAAAAATACCCAAATTGCCCTTTTTTTGAGGGTCAAGTCCTAGAACAAATGAGGGTATCTTGGAAATTTAACCCTTAGGACATGGTTTCTATGCGTCTTTGTAGAAATGAGTCACCCTTTATAAATCTATTTTTGAGATGGATTTTTGGACTTAATTTTTAAGGACATGTAACCTCTAACACAGAGATCAATAATATAAAAATAAATAAATTTTAGCAATTAGATATGATAATTCTATCAAGAAAATATTTAGACCATTAATTTCAATTATTTTTAAATGGACCGCATATTTGCATCCATTTTTAATTAGATGCTTTGTACTTGGTCTGGGCTGCTTGAAACAATTTTCCTTTAAGTTAGTTGATCCAGATATGATAAATACCTTTACTCATTCCCTGAATTTTAACTTGTTTTTCATCAAGAAATCTTTTTCCAAGTTTGTAACCTCAAACAATTATGGGTATTCTTGTAACCTAGACTGACTTCTTTCATTTGAGCCAAAAGACATAAAAATCTTTGCTTGTTCTAGTTTTTAAATTAGGAAAATAGATTTTTATTAAAATTATATTCTCAGGTTTGGAACTTGGAACAAGCAATTAAGTTATTTAGTGAAAGCATTTTTACTTGGAAATTTGCCAAAATGCCCTCCTTTTTCATGGTTCCTCCTTAAGTAATTATCTTTTAGCCATTTTTTTTTATAAAAAAATATAGAGGTACTTGAATGGAATCATTTTTGAAAAGTGACCACTTTGTTATTCAATTAGTTGTTTTAACGAGTTGATTTCTTGAGGTGGTTTGATCATTGGGAAAAGTTTTTATACTTCCCCTACTGCATAGAAGATATGTACTTCTCCTATCTAGCTGTCCAATTTAGTTCAAGTGAGCCACTAACCGCTTGATCTAGATTCAACGCCTCAGAATATTTTATTTTTGAATATTTTTATACAAATTATATGACTATGAAATTTGGTACTAGCCATCATCTCAATGGGAAGCAGCTAAAAAAATTAATAAAAATAACTTTTAAATAAAATATAATGATCAAAATACCCTTTAAAATTTTCATGGGTATTTTAATCATTTTTTTTATTGAGAATATTTTGTTTAATAATTTTTACAGGTGCAACTTTACGAAAAGAGTGGATGTTCAGAATTTTCTGTCAAAATAATTTGTAAAAAAAGTGAAAATAAAATAGTATAGAGACATGACATGGTAATTGGGGCCATCTCAACCGTCCATTCAAAATGGACCCGGATTGGGAGAAGCGTATAAGTTTTATGCAGTAGGAGAAGCATATAAAGCTTGCCCTTGATCGTTTCCCCAGTTTTAAATATAATACCATATTATAGAACCAAAAATGCAATTTATCTTTAACTTTGGGATCGTCTCCCCAGTTTTAAATATGATACAATATTATAGAACCAAAAATGCAATTTATCTTTAACTTTGGGTCTTTATCACTGTGTCCCAAGTTCAAATCCACCGCTCAACTTCCTCAAATAGAATAAGCTATCAATACCTTCTCAATTTTCAACTAACAATAAAATTTAAAATTTAACTTATTTTCTTGTCCAAAAACAATAAAATTTATTTTGAAATTTTTTTATCAACATCCTTGTGGGAGCTTAATTTTCTATTTGTTTGTTTTTATTAGTGTGATTTGCCAGATGGAACTCCATGATTGACTTTTTTGAATGTCTATGCCACAGCCCACTCACATCTCAATCGCATTAAAGGATACAATAAATTAAACAGGTACTTTTCCTTGCAAAATGGAATACTTTTTAAATTACATTTGTTTTGATTCCTTAGTTAACATTGGCGTTTAAAAGAAAAAATAAAATAAAATTCTATTGATTCAATTAGAGGACCAATTCAAGTATAAATAAACAAGTCCTTGTTCACCAATTTGCCTCGATTTCATTTACCTAAGGGAAAGAATCATCCCAAAATATATCATATACTAGTAAAAATGTGCCTGTTTGTTTCATCATTAGGTAGTTGAAAGAAAAGAATAGTAATAATAATGAAGTGGGTGGCAACCTAATACTAATCATGCCCTCAATGAGAACAATCCTGTACATGCATACAGACTAATTGCACTTGAAGTGTGTACATTGTGTAACCAATAATCTAGAAAAAGGAGTCATGTCCCCCGATAAGCATAGGATAATGTACTATAAGAAGTAACTAGGAAAGAGCTTATAAGGTTGCAAACATTAAAAATGTAGAATTAAAGGTGCATCTAAAAAATCCATCATAAGAGGTTGTTTGAATGTTGGAAAACCTCTAATTGATCATCTCGACTTTGAGATGCATGAATATGAAAATAAAAAAAGATTCGAAATCTACGAAATAGTGTATCTTGCAACACATTATATGGACTGTCCATTTTCAAGATTTTTATGTGTTATAGATCCACTTGATTTGAATTTTCTAATTAGAGATGAAAATAGATTCTCAAGCCATTATAACGATTTTTTTATATCAAAATTACATTTATGTTAAATAGAGGTGTGTCATAATTGGATTGTTTAAGATTGCAACCTTATGTAAACGACACCTGTCAAAGGATGACCTGCATCAATATTATAAGATCCTATTTGGAAGGGGAAAAATAGGAGGGTTTTCTACAATGTGAGAATGGATGAGGAGAGCATTAAGAGAACTTTGGAGTCCTTTGTTAGTTGGTCTTGGTGAGGAGGATTGCTGGGATGTTTCCAAACCAGATTTACAATTTAATCTATGTGAGATTTATCAAAATGCTTAAACCTAAGAGGAAAATTGTTAGGGGGAAGAAAGCTCTACCTCAAAAGGTTATCAAGCTGAATTTTGATGGTAGCTCATTTAGTTAGTAATCCTTGTCCTATAGGTGTTGGTGGTTTAATTAGATCAAATGGGTTCTTTCCGGCTACGTATTTAGGACTGTTTGGGTAGGTTTCGGCTAGTGAGGGAGAGATCTGGGGAAGGTTGTGGAGGTTGAGGGTGATTCTTTTAATGTTTTTAATTTATGTAGGGCTTTGAAAAATGTTCATTAAAGTTATAAGGTTAACATGGTTTCAGATTAGAGATTTATGTGGGGGGTTTAATATTTCATTTTTACATGTGCTATGTGAACTTAAATTTTAGGTAAATGACTCAGCCAAACAGGGGTGGAGAAAGGGTAGTTGCAAGTGATATTATTGTAATTTCGGTTTTGTTTTTATTCCACATAACTATCTAATTTGGTTATTGATTAATAATAATTCTCATAACTATTGTAAAAAATAAAACAAAATAAATAAATAAATTGAATATGTTTGGATGCCTGTTGGTAGCAATATCCAAGCCTTATCTTCACTTCCTTTCAATGATGGGTACAAACATAGGTTTCCAAGAATGATCATAACCAGCCTCATACTCATCTTGCTTTTTAGTTATTAGCACTAAAATAGATTCTTAAACCACTCACATCAGAACTTGCTATTGACTGTATTTATCATTAAGTGGGTGGCTCATTCTTAGAGCTGTATTCATGAATAGTGACATGACAAGCTGGTAGGCCACCTATACGAACATGAGTCTTGAGCGGTTTTATAGCTACTTGGAAAAATAGGGTTGTTCAATCTGTATCTAAATGTATACAACCATAAAGTGGATAAAGGATAAATATGTAAGATTATTAGTGGAAGAGCATATTATACCATACATATCAAGAACAACAGTATGCTCTCCCAAGAATGAGAATGGTTGTTCGTCATGTTTAAGGGCATTCAATTTGCTATTTAGAATATCTTTTTTGCGCGTAGTATATGAAAATTCATGAGAAAAAAAAAAGTTTTATTTTTATCTTGGAACTAAACATATTTATTAAGGAAAATGCATTCTGCAGTCCCATTTAATTATCAGAATAAAAAATATTAACAAAAAATATTTATTAAATGTCTTGCAGTCAAATTTAAAGGGTTCTTGCAAGAGAGTGGTTCTACAACTGTAGAGATAATATTTACTCCTTACGCTAAGCATTATTAATTTGAGATTTTTGAAAATAGATTACGCCTTCGATGGGCTCATAGAAATGGCTATGGGTTTGTTTGGGGTTCTAGGCTTTCAAACTGAAAATAAATAAGCTTAAACTTGCTGGTGTTTTGCTGGGCTTTGTAGCTTCCCATACTCAAAAGCATTGCAAGCAAGCTTATATTCTCATCTTAAATAATATATCTCTAGCTTCGCCATGAAGTAGGTGAAAGAGTTCTCCGTTTGAGCTTTAAATCAAGTATCTCTAAATTAGTCCATGAGACCTACAGAAATATGACCCCTGATGGCTATGTAAGAGCTTAATGCTTGTGACACTGCCCATAAAGTTTATACTCTTTTCATCATTGTCAAACCTCATTTAAGTGAAATCCCTTCCCCAACCCAAATTTTGGGTTATTGAGAGAGTGAGTAATGGGGGCAAAGAGAGAGAGATTAACGTGGGGAGAGAGGAATTAAATTTTGGTTTGTATTTAAGATAGAATTTTTTCCCTCGGAAAAGAAATTTGGATATTTCTATGTAGAGGTTTTTTCTATGAAAGAAAAAAAAAAAAAAGCTTATCTTTCTTTTGGCTTGATTTATAACCACCTATTGTGCTTTATTATTGCAGGTTTTCTTTTTGGTGGATGATCACAAACAGGGTAGATTTAACATTCATTTCACAATCACAAAAGATGCCATAACTCGAAAGGTGTTTGTAGAACATGGCAAGGATAATGAGAGTCCAATGAATGCTGAGTAGATTAAGTTAGTGAGAGCTCGACTATCCCCGACTTGGGTGTCCAACTTGGGCATATTA
>NW_006497108.1:2119120-2136160 GCF_000471905.2 Amborella trichopoda
ATTTTTATGGTAAGTCTGGGTATAATATAGTTGTCTGTGATATATTTGTATTATTGTCATATATATTTGTCTATATAATACTAGCTTGTATATTTATATTGATTGATAGACATTGAATCTTTTCATAGAAATATGAAACTCTTCACCACACTAAATACTTCTTAGGTAAAATATTTTCAATTTGGATAATTTATTAAAGATACCCATCCATTTAATTATAAGATAAAAGAAGTCAAATTCTAAAAAATGAATATGATGGAGAGGAAATGGAATTTTTTATCATTCATGAAAGTTAAAGAGTGGGTTTCTTCTTTCCCACCAACCGTGATCCAAGAGATTCCTTGCATATGACACCGGCCAAAAGTTTTGTCCCAACTTTTTGTAGGGTCTTCTTCAGCCCCAGACGAAAAGGATCGGATTTACATGTTCAATTTAAATACCCTAAACCATGTTTCAAATGACCCAAACACCCTATTCGACCCAAATTTCATTGACCTCACGTATTGTTGTTTGGTTTGTCATTGAAGTTTTATATGTGGTTTATTTATGTAATTAATCTCACTATTAAATAGGTGGGATAAGGTTAGGAGAGTAATAATGGTGAACTTCAACGAATATAATCAATTATAAGATTTAGGAAAAAGAGAAAAATACAATAAAAAGAGCAC
This sequence comes from Amborella trichopoda, assembly GCF_000471905.2. The sequence continues at coordinate 2,119,789 of NW_006497108.1, forward strand.
ATTCTTATTGGGATATTGATTGCTCTATAGAAGAGGGCATATGGACACATTTACAGGATGGGATAGGGGTTCGTATTGCATCTTCCATTGGCAGCATACTGTGTAATAACTCTCTTGGTCAATTGGAGAATTTTTTGGATCATAGATGTTGATATCCATCTAAAGATATATTTGAGTTCTTCAATACTTAGATATTGCCTACCAATTATTGGATAGCTTCAATCTTGAAGGGTTATTTGCCCATAACATAGCATGGTCGTTTATTTTTTTTTTTCTCCTCCTTTATTTATTTTTGAAGTTTTCCAATGTTATGGAGAACCTGCCTAGGAAACCTACTTGGGAGGATTTTTTGAATCTAAAATTTGAAAACTACTTAAAAATCACTACATGATTATTTTCAAACGAGAAAATTTAAATTTTGAGTTTTTTAACGCTTAGATTTCACCCTCAAAAATAAAAATATAACTGAAAACAACCTGCATAAAATTAGGCAGTCTAATTCCAGCCTTGAGATATTACTTTTTCTAGTTCATAGAAAGTGCAACTTGGAAGTCCATATTACTTTTTTGACATATTCATGATGTTATATTTGAGATTATAAAATGCAAAATTGTTTCATATGGGCTGGACTGCATTTCTACATATGCGGTCCAGAAAATGTAAAGTATTCATCGTAAAGATAGATGAAAGTAGGTGTTTCATCTAAAAAAACGTTGGAAACTAACTGTCCAAATATTTTCTTACTAGAATTATTACTTTTAGTTTTTTAAAATTATTTATTTTATCATATTCATGATCTCTATGTTAGAGATTACATTTCCTTAAAAATTAAGTCTTACAATCCATCTAAAAAATAGATTTATCAAGCATTTCCACACATGCGGGTTTGGCCGCATAGAAACCAGGTCCTTATAAAATTACTGCTATATGAAATTTTATCCGAGAAAGTAAATAAACACTGTACTACCCGGAAAGCATAAAATCTTGAGCCTGATCTCTTTATTTTGAAATCTCATTATCAAAACAGGCAACTTGGTCATTCATTTTCTGGTAATCAATATAATATAACACTCAAGTTCTAACATCGTGGAGATGATTCCCATTTAAAATAATATTTAGAAGTCTAGAGGAAAACTCAGACTTATAATTATTTAATATTTTAAATATAATTTGAGACGAAATATGTGGCATTTTGTTGCCGTTATATATTCAGGTTTCCTTAAACTTCTCATTGGAATGAAAAAATAGAGACAAAAATAAATAGATGGTCGGTGCAATAAAGTGGGCGAAAAGAAGTTGATGGATAGCATGACTTATTGTCCCTTATCTTTTTCTCTCTACAAAAAGAGATGGACGGCATGATGTTGCCCTCTCTCTTTCTCTCTCTACAAAAAGAGATGATGCCCCCTCTCTCTCTAAAAGTAAGAAGAGTGGTGTCACGCTCTCTACCCCTTGTCTCTGTCCAAGGAAATAGGGTGGTTTCAAAGAACTCTTTCTCTCTCCTCTGTGAGAAAAGAAAGAGGATGATGGATGATGACATCTCTCTCTCTCTCTAAAGAAAGAGAGATGATGATTTGTGATCTCTACGGTGCAAATAAAATTGTCGAGTAGTCTCTACTCGGGCTCACGTCCTTGCCGAGCTTAAGTGGTCTTAAGTTGTGCTTCTAATTTGGAGATATAAAAAAAAGGGAAAATTTTTAATAAAGTTGTAAAGTTAAAATGTAGAATCACATATACAACTTCAAAAATCAATTGAAAATGTTGTTTTAACGTTGAAAAAACCCTCTAATCGATCATCTCGACCTCGACATGTATGAATATGAAAAAAAAAAGATTTTTGAGTCCTGAAAATAGTACATCTTGTGACACATTATCTAGACTGTCCATTTTCAAGATTTTTATATATTTATAGATCTACTTGATTTTAACTATTTTTGGATTTTAAAATTTTCTAATTAGGTATGAAAATAGATTTTAAGATAATATTAAGAATTTTTTACAACAAATTTGCATGTTATGATAATATTTTAAGGTGCGCTTAATTGGATTGTTTAAGGTTGTAACCTTATAGAAATGGCACCTATCAAAAAATATTTTAATTTTTTTTTTAAATAAAATATTTATTTGAAATATATATATTTGGATCTGGTTTCTATGTAGCCAAATTTATTTTTGAGATGGATTTTAAGACTTAATTTTTAAAGACATGTAAGCTCTAACATGGAGATGAATAAATAAATAAATTTTAAAAATTAAAAATAATAACTCTAGTAAGAAAACATTTGAACCGTTAGTTTATATTGTTTTTAGATGGAACACCTACTTGCATGAATGCTTTACACTTTATGGACCGTATATGTAGAAATGCGGTCCGGCCTGTATAAAACAATTGTTTTGTTTTTTTATGTTTTCTATCATTTTGAAAAATATTGGGAAGCGATTTGGCCATAAATATTTATTTTTTCATTTTCCCATCATTTTTAGATTATTCCAAAAATACCCCCAATACAAGTTTATTTTTAAAAATTTATTTTTACTACATTTTTTATATTATTTTGAAGTGATTTGCTTAATCTAAATTTAAATGTACATTTCACTTTTTTTTTTTTAAGATATTTTTATAGTTTTTGTAATATTTTAAACCGTTTTTTACTACTACAGTACTTGGCACTAATCGGTCGAATTACCCGGACTCCGCCCGATTAAAAAATACCCTAAAAAACAAGTTGATTTTTAAAATTTATTTTTGTTACTAATTTTTTATATTATTTTGAAGTGATTTGCTTAACCTTAATTTTTGTTTTTTTCGATTTTTTTTTATATTTTTTTAACCTTTTTTTTGCTGCTACAGTACTGAACACTAATCGGTGGAATTACTCGGCCTCTATGCAAGTAATGGGTTGGGGCCAGGACCGATTACTGGGTCCAAGTCGACTTTCTAACACTTGTCCTCTCTATGATGAGTGAGGAGTCGATGGCATCTCTTTTTGACAAGCTTAACTTAGCACGCTCTCTCCCTAAGGAGGATGATAGCTCTCTGTCTTTAGAGAAAAAGGAAAGGGATGGTATCATGCTCTCTTAGATGGATCACAACTTTCTAAACTCTAAGATGGATGACACTTCTCTCTAAGATGCATGAATGATAACTCTCCCTCTCCCTCTCTCTCTCTCTCTCTCTCTCTCTCTCTCATGAGGGATGATGATATGCTCTCTCTAGGATTGATGCCACTTCTCTCCAAAGAAAGACTCTTTCTCTAGAATTCATGATACCTCTCTCCCTCTTACAAAAGAGATGAGGGATGATAGCATATTCTTTCTTTAAGATAAAAAAAATAAATAGATGAGGGATGATGAAATCCTCTTTCTCTAGGATCGATGACACATACGTAAGGACACAAAAAAATACTAAAAATATAAAATGAGTAAATTTTGTGTTAAAATTACGTAAAAAGTTGGTCAACTTGAGTTTTTCTATTATTTTCAAAATTGCTTCTCAATATGAGAATATCATCTTAGACCACATTTATTTATTTGAATTTTTTTTATAGTAGGGCTGTAACCTAATGTCTGGGGCAGTGCTTTTTTGGTGCTTTTAAAGTAGCTTGAGGCTCGCAACTCGAGATTGTAAAGACCGATTTTGTTAAGCATTAAGGTAGTTCGAGCTGCCCATACTCGAATCGCCTTATGTGGTGCTCATCAGGGCAGTCCGAGTTTGGCATCCTCAAACTGCATGAGCTCATTTATTTATTAATAGATAAGGTTGTCCGAAAATGCCAGCCTCGGATTGCCTTCTGGAATGGGCATTGCCCATCAAACGAGGGCACTTCCTTACTTACGAAAAATCTTAAAAAAAGAATCCAAAAGCGGGAGAGGCAGTTTTGAAAAGAAATAAAAAAATAAAAAAACAAAAGTCGATCAACTTTATGTGCAATTTTCACTTAAAATTGGCCCATTTTGTATTTCCTTTTTTTTTTAATGTCCGTACGACATTTTTTGGTAAGTACATGCCCTTTCGACGTTTTGTTTTTTCTGTTTTTTTTTTTATAATTTTCACTAATGTACGGCTCGGGCTATAAATCGTGCCTGGGGACTGGCTAGGGCCAGTGTCAGCCCACTTTGGCAAAAGCTGGTACTCTGTTTTCATTTTTTGTTGTTTGCTCGGCACAGCCGGGCCTAGCCAGGGCCAGACCAGGACAGAGGCCCAGGAGACCCAGACCAAGCCGGGTAGAACCGGGCCTTACAAGGCCTGGCGAGTTGTCACCCCCTGTCTCACTCTCATTATTACGTCACTCAGCCAATGGGACTGCCCCCAAGACCTTGTTGACAGAAGCTAGCGGTCGGTCACATGGAGAGCATCATTTATTTACACGAAGCCAGCTATGCAAATCCAGAATGTGTTTGATTGGATGAGGACTGGAGAAGCTGTACACTTCATTCATTTCTCTAACAAAAAAAAAATTTAATTAATTTTTTATGTCGATTTCCATGCTCTATTTATTTATCCTTACCAAATTCATAAAAAAATTGATCGATTTCATGCTATATATACGCCATCCTTATTTACCAAGCCCGGGCTCAGCCACCAGTGTTTTGTAGACTCTAGAGAGAAGAGAGAGAAAGTTTGTGTAGAGAGAGAAAGAGAGATGGCAATTGCATTTGGGAGGTTCGATGACAGCTTCAGCTTGGGGTCTCTTAAGGCTTACCTGGCGGAGTTCATCTCCACTTTGCTCTTTGTCTTCGCCGGCGTTGGCTCAGCCATTGCCTACAGTTTGTTTTCCTTCTCTTCTTTTTCATTTTCTCCAAATTTTTGGTAAGAGAGAGAGACTGAGTATATCCTGATCTATCTTTCTCTCTCTCTCTCTCTCATACAATTTTTGCAGACAAGCTGACCTCTAGCGCGGCCCTAGATCCAGCGGGGCTGGTGGCCGTGGCCCTGTGCCATGGCTTCGCACTCTTCGTTGCTGTTGCAGTGGGTGCAAACATCTCCGGTGGCCATGTCAATCCCGCTGTCACCTTTGGATTGGCCATCGGCGGCCAAATCACCATTTTGACTGGCATCGTTTACTGGATTGCCCAACTCGTTGGTGCCATTGTTGCTTCCTTTTTGCTCAAGTTCGTCACAGGTGGCTTGGTAAGAGTTTGCTACCCGACTGCATAATGGGCATTATTCAAAAATATATTTTTGAGCATCCCTTAAAATCCCAGCTCTCCCCTATCTTTGAGCAGTATATAGATGACCGGTTTTGATATCAGACATCTCGAAACTTGTATCCGTGTCGTGCTAACATATGAATATTGTATGTACTTTCTTTGCTAAAATTACTGGTTATATAAACTTTTTTTTTTATATAAAGAAAGTAAATATTTTTGTTTTGGGGTATATAAGTTGGAAAACAGTACGTCGTATTGTTGCACCAACTTCCCTAACCACTAATGCCTTGAGTCCATTTTTTTTTAGTATAGAACAAGTACAGTGATTTTACATATGGACCTTATTTTTTTTTAAATACAAAATATTATGTTTATAGGAAGGTCGGTTGACTTATATTTTTTTTTCAAAATTGTTTCTCGGTCCGAGGATCAAATTTTATTTATTGTTTTAGTTTTTTCGTTAGTTTTAATTTTAATATTAGTTTCTCTATTGATGAAAAAACTAAAAAAAAATAAAAAAATAAAACCCGATATGGGGAAGGAATATTCGGGCTGAATGACAATTTTAGACAAAAAAAAAAAAAAAAAAGTGGGTTGATTAACTTTTTGTAAGTTCCACCTATAAATAGAGCATTTTATATTTTAAAATTTTTTTTAGGATCATAAATCACTTTGTTTTCCTTTCTCCATTATTCATTTTCTTATGCTTTTTATTTTTTATTTTTTTATCTTCTTCTTCATGTCGAGAACGGTGGCGATGGGGGACATGATTGTGCCTTTGATAAGGGTAGAAAATGAATTTTCTTCTCTTTTCATCCCTTAGTTACTCCTTTTCGATAAGGCAAAAGGACCAAACCAACCCCCCAGCTTCCTCTATTTGTTTTGCTTTTCTTATATTTCTTACTTTTTTTTTGTTGTTAATTATTTTGAAGCCTTGTTCATTAAGTCACTTCACTATGCTTTTGAAATTTGATTATCTTGTATTTAGATTTAAGCATATGTTAAGATCTTATATCCTCTCTCATAATGTCTTTGGCTTGATTGAGGTAAAGACTTTGTTTTAAACTGTAATTTATCAAGCGTGGAGCATATACATAATATAGTCATGGATAGAAGTAGTAAAAGACTTTGTTTTAAACTGTAATTTATCAAGCGTGGAGCATATACATAATATAGTCATGGATAGAAGTAGTAGCATATACATAATATAGTCATGGATAGAAGTAGTAAAAAAAGGTATGAAACTTTTGGTTACCTTTGATATAGAAGAATGGAGGAACAAGATTCATGTAGTAGATTCCTACATAATTGAAATAAGATCCTAAAAGGGGAAAAAAAAAATCACTTGAAACCCAGGAGTGAATATTTGGGTTGTTTCATCGACTGTGTAATTCTAGACAACCCACAACCCAGGCGATTCCCTCGGTCAAGAGTCGAGACTATCGAGAATTGGAAACTCGTAGGTCTGAATCAGCTTAGGCTATACATAGTCGGCTCCTCGAATTTTTGACACCTATTTTAGACGCGCTTTATTTTTATATCCCTTCAAATAAATATTGTCGTTTTCTAAAGGTATTATAAACTGTTACCAAAATTTTCTAGGAATTTGCTCAATTTATATAAATAATACATAATACACTGAATTTTGATCCGCAACCAATCCTGACCGTTGATGTTTCATTGCAGGCTATCCCGATCCACAGTGTGGCCTCCGGAGTGGGCGCAGTTGAGGCCGTAGTCATGGAGATTGTTATCACTTTTGCCCTTGTCTACACAGTCTACGCCACAGCTGCTGACCCCAAGAAGGGCTCCCTAGGGACCATTGCACCCATAGGCATTGGGTTCATAGTGGGTGCCAATATCTTAGCCGCCGGTCCCTTCTCGGGTGGGTCCATGAACCCAGCTAGGTCCTTTGGCCCAGCCGTGGCTAGTGGTGACTTCACTGATAATTGGATCTACTGGGTTGGTCCTCTCATTGGTGGTGCTTTAGCTGGTCTTGTGTACCCTAATCTTTACATGTGTGCTCCTACCCATGCTCCTCTTGGTGATGACTACTAAGGTTTAGGGGTTTGTAATGTATTGTTTTCTTGGGGTAATTGGGGTTTGGGGTGTATTTTTTTAAGGTCTTGTGACTGTGCATTGTCTTGGAATAATGCCATTTCTTTTCCTTTGTACCTCTCATCTCCTCATGAGATGTTCACAACCTCTGTCTTGTTTGAGCCTCCACACAGTGTCCCCTCTTTGGATCCATAGACCTTGCTACTTACTCTTTATCAATGTTATTAAGACCATATCAGTAGCCAAACATTTTTATCAATGTTGTCAAAGACCGGATCAGTAGCCAAATAGGCGAGGGCGGGTCCGTTTGGGCTGTACAGTCCAAATGTATTATCAGTCGAAGAGGTTAATTGGACGAGACGGGCCACTCAGTCCCTGGTTTTTGGTTCAAATTAGCTGGTCTGGTCGGTTTTAACATCATTTCTTTTGGTTCTGGGAGAGAAGGAGAGAGAGAAAAAATTCAAAATTCATATAATATAAAACTCTCTTACTTGAAGAACAGCATTCACCATAGTTCACAAAATAAGTTGGAAGGTTTCTTCATTCTTATATGGGTGTTCATAGCATCAAAGTTCAAAGTTTATCATAAAGCTTGAAAATTTTCTTTTGCGCGTTCAACTTTGTCAATGACACGTTTATAGTTTCCTGATTTCACATTCAATGTTTTGGGTGTTGCGACTTCTTTACACAAAAAATAAATAATTTTGTTATATACTATTCATTTGAGAGAAATGTTACGAAATGGGATGGAGCGGTCAATTTAAAGAGATGGTTTCCCTTTATACCATATACTTTGTGGACTAGTGGCAGTGGAGTCGTCATCGACAGATATAGTCAAATATGAACAAAAATTGAAGTTTATAGCTCTTCTTATGTATAAACAAATAATATATCCCTTTTTGAAATTCGATGTGAACTATGTTGTCATTTGAAATGCCATTACACTCAATTCTTTTTTAATGTATTAATGAATAAAAATTCAAACACTGTTATATCCGTTTTATCATGGCTTGTTGTATTGCTATTTAAAAAACACAGATTATTATTATTTTGTTTTAAACCACAATATATGTTTTGCCACTGTATTATACTAGTACCTCCCACTATAGATCCTTTCAAGTTAGATACAAATCCCATCGACCACATTGGCTCCTACATATGTAACAGATAATTTCTCGAACATAAAATTCATAAGAAAATAATAATATTAGATTTGAAAGGGAAATTCCATATTAATAATTAATATTGCATTACACATAAATAAAGCAAGTAATAAAATTTTTTCTATCATTATCCATAATATTTACCAAATGTTTCTCTTACAACTTTTCCTAACTCTGCTCTCTATCATTCATATCACATCTTGATCGGCACTGGGTCTTTTGGTTCTTTCTCTCTCTCTCTCTATATATATATATCGGGTTGTATGCTATGAGACCATTTGTTTTTATATAAGGAGGTCATAATGTTTTTTTAGCCATTGGATGCAAAATCTAATAGATTAAAAAATGCTAAAATATTCAAAAAAATTTATTTTAGATTTTATGGTTTCTCAACCACTAAATTTCAAATCTAAAAGTCAATAATGATGGTGAATATATATATATATATATATATACTATTTTATGTTATTGGATGGTTACTATTTGATATTGCAAATGGTACTTAAAAAATTGATATAGAGGATTTTCTAGTGCAATCAACATAATAACAATTAAAATATAAAGGAATCAGGCTGGGGCTTGAACGGTTAGCAGCTTACGTTTAACAATACTATATCTCGAGTTTGATTCTTACGGCTCTACTACTTAAATATATATATATATATATATATATATATATAAAAAGAAAAAAAAAAAAGAAAAAAAAAAAAAAAAAAAATAGTGAATTTAGTAGTGAGGGACGGCGCGTGGGACCATTACATATGAACTTGATTGAAGCTACAAATATTTCTCGCCTCATGAATAAAGTGAAAGTGGCTAAGCCATTCAGATCAGAACACGTGGCAGATTATCTAAAATTAAAGGCTGTCATGGAGCGAGCGTGGTGCTCTTTCTTTCCATAGGCATGCCATACGGTCTCGTCAAACCGGTTACGGTCTTAGCCAGAGCCAAATCTGAGCACGCTTGGAACTTGCCCTACCTGATTTTGTAAGTTCTTTGGGGCTTATTTCGAGAGAAATTTCTAGAAACCTTTTATGGGATTGTGAAAATCAAGAAATAGTTTTACATATTTTATATGGGATTATCGGTAAAGAGATCATTTATCTTTTATATAAAATGTCACAGTTATTCTTTTTCTTTAAATTTTTAAAATGAGTTGTTGTAAAAGTGCCATTGAATAGAAACAAAGTTCTAATTATGTTTTTTTGAACTTTGTGATTCATCTTAAACCATCCAATTTAACATCTAATAAGTAGGAATATTTTTGACCTCCTTGTAATAAAGATAAATGATCTCTTTTGTAGACAATTCTATTTTATATTTTATACTCGAGTCCTACTTTTTGAGAGTACGTATTTTATTAATTATTATTTTTTCTATACATTGGATCAAGGAGGTCATACTTTTCATCTCTTACATTTGTAAAAAAATTCAATTTTCAATAAATAAAAAAGAAAAATTCGTTCAGAACCCTAATTGCCCATCATATTTCATGATAGACCCTCCTTTTATTTTTCTTTCAAGGGGCATAAAAAAATCCATAAGGATTTCACTGTACCTCCTTATCTCTTATCTCTCTCATTTATTTATTATTGATCATAAATATTAGCCCCAAAAAATCTTTTTATACCATTTCAACCCAAAAACATTTCAAAATATTTCAAAAACTTTTTTAACCCACCCCATTATATCTTTTAACCCAAAAACATTTCAAAAATATTTTTTTATTATATTTTTTCTGCCTTTTCAGCCCCTCAATACCACGTTGAGGGCTCCCTATCTCTCTCTCATATTGGGTTGAAATGTTATAAAAATGTTGATTGGAGCTAATTTTTATGGTCAAAAGTGAATAAATAAGGGAGATAAGAGATGAGGGGGTATGGTGGAACCTTTAAAGAATTTTTTTATGCCGCTTGAAAAGAAAATGGAAAGAGGGTCTACCATGAAATAAAATGGAGAATTAGGGTTCCGTACAAAATTTTCCCTAAATAAAATGATATCCCTAATTGTTTTTGGATTTTAGAGATTTTGATCATCTTTATCTAAATTAAATATATTTTTAATATTTTTACAAACTCATTATGGAGAAAAGTATGGATGTCTAAAATTCGAGCTTAATCGGATATATAAAAGAAAAATAATATATTTAAATTATAATAGGAAAAAGTATATAATAATAATATTTACCTTTGGTGCAAGGTAGTCACAACTAATATTGACCATTGGATGTAAAATTGGATGGTTGTATGTAGTTCATTGACCAAGCTCAAAGTTAAAAAGAGATTTTCTCGAACATTGTGACATACCTAAGCTATCAAATTTCATATCAAATGGTTACAAGTAACTGTGACCTCCCTATACCAAAGCTAAATGGTCGCATTGTATACAATCCTTTATAATAGTTGCTATAAAAAAAATGGGACGTAAGTGTAAGACATAAAATATAGGGAACTATTTTTAATTTTTTTATGTTAATTTCAGTTATTTTTTAGTAAAAAATATAAAAATAAAAAATTGATGGGAACAGAGTAAATTGGAGGTCTCAGACGTAGATCGGTTACCCACCTATTCATGTTAGCTCGCTATTTTTTGAAACACTGGTATGATCCATATACCCATAAGAAAGTTTTGCCTTGAATAGTAAGGGATGGAAGGGAAAGAAACAAAGAATGTCACCTCCTGCTTGGGTGATATCTGGCGGGTCTTACTCTCTACATCCTATGAATAGGGTGGCCACACTTATGATCATAGATTTCCCATGGATGCAAGCTTAAATAGTTAATTACGAGCGCTTACAAGGATCTGTCAACCAGGACAGAAAAAATATACCACAAAAACTAGATCTCAAGAGCTCATATTCTCGGGAATGGGGTCGAGGCATCAGTGGTTAGGGGGTACATGCCTCAACACAATGTCCTAGACTTCATTTCCACCATAAACACTTCATAAAACAAGCTCCAATTTTCGCTCTCAGACAAGATTATAGCGATAAAAGGCTTAGACAAGGAGGGGCCTCTGATCTATCTCAAATTTACAAGGTTCTAACTTTTTGTAGTATTTACCTACAATTTATATAGCCCAAAATACTTGTACATCAATCTTCTTGTTAATTTTGGTATGACTAAGGCTGTCCTAGAGTCAATTAGGGTTGATAGAAAACACAGTTGATGGCATTTTTCATGCAAAGACTTCTAAGATAATAAGGTCTCAAAATTGAGTCCATGGGATATTAGTTTCTCTTCTACTAATGAGGAAACCTTTGTTATGGGATTCAATCAATAACTATAGTTGCATTAACAAGACTTTGGACTCACATTCCCAATCCATGTTCCCAATTAGGCTAACAACCATGGACCATCATTATACCAAATAAAACACATTACTGAAAAGGAAAATTATTAAAAGTTCCTATTTTTTAACATAAAAAATATTAAGTTGCTGATAGGCACATAAAACTTAGTTCATTTTAGTACATCTAATGCTAGATAGAGACCAAGAATTCTCTAGGATGAGGAATCTTAGGATTAAAACCAAGTGCCCAAATGACTTGTATGTCTTCAGCTTATGCTCAAGTCTTCTTTAATTTCTAGTAATTAGTCATCTACTTGAGCTAAGACTATTTTTTTTTTCACTAAACGTGAATCAATTCCTAAATTTCTGCAATTCCCACATGAGGATAGAGTCTAGATGAAATTCTTAGAGTTAAGGTTTGAAGACATGGCTCAGACTTGGGACTCGGCAGAGTCTAGAGTCTGAGTTGTCTATCCAGACTCAATTGAGTCTTACAAACTTGGCTGAGTCAAAGACTTCCACTTTATTTATTATTTACCAGCCAAAATTGTCAAAGAGTTCAACTTTATTCATTATTTACCAGTCAGAATTCCGGTATTTATGTGAGTTTAAAACAGATAATTTTGGAATTTATGCTCTAGGGTGTTTTTAAATCTTTTGGTTTGTTTCCTTCCTCTGTGCCATATGGTCATGTGGTTAGGGTGAAAATGGGGTTAGGTCGACCCGAATGGGTCTGGACCCGACCGGACCAATGACCACCCCTTATTGTGAAATCGAAAACCCAGCCTACGTATATGTCTAAAATCAGATCGGCTTGTCAAAGACTGAATCATAGGGACACTGTTAGAAGAGTGTCTCAACCTTTTTGTTAGCATTAAGATTTTTGCGAAAGCTTAAAAATGCCTAAAGAATTCCTATGCAGGTTATTCTCAAGCTACAGAGTTTTTTCAACTTACTTGGCAACTCCAACTTTGCAAAAAACAGGAATTCGACCCTAATAGAATACATGCATAGATTCAAAAGTATCCGTGATGATTTGGCCCTATCAAAATACATACACATATTCAAATGTATCTATAATGGTTTAATGAGAGAGAGAGAGAGAGAGGTGTAGTTGGTAGAAAGTGGAAAAGTGAAGAGAGAGGAAATGGGATAAATATCAGTTATGTTTAATTTAGACCAAATTTGGTTTTATGGATGAAAGGTTAAAATCATACCTTTCACATACCAAAAGAAAAAAGAAAAAAAAGAAGAAAACAAGAAACAAAGATTGGAAGATATATATATATTTTTTTGTTTTCTTTAGTAGTTTTAATAACGAATGAATACCGGACTTAAGAATAAAATCAAGACATCACATTGTGTCTTCCCACTACTTTGACCGCCTAACCTTTAGCTGAGGGTAGTTGGTCTACTATAAATTACTATGAGAAGGGCTCCATGGGGTTTTAGTGGACCCAAAGGTTTACTTAGCCAATGAATATATAGAGCAGGGTTTTCATTAATTTCCCTAATATCTATTAGTAAACTTCATTATAATCTTTAGTTGGTTCCCAATGGAGAATTTTTCCTTTGTTTTTTTTTTGCCCCAAGTCAGATAACCAATTTCAAGACAAAAATTGAAATTACAGATTTTTACTAAACAAATTGAATCCATATGGCCATATAAAATGAGAGGGAATACAACAAAAAAAAAAAAAAAAATTATAAACAATCCTAACATAAGATTATCTATTACTATGCTTTTAGCTAAGTAACTAATTGCTGTTTTGATGAAGAGCTAGTACAAAAGGTAACCTGAGTGCTCTGTGCTCCCAAGATCTGCACTCAAGGAAGGGCTACCCTTGACCCTAGGGAATGGGCTCCAGTCATCGGCCATATGGCTATTATGGGTCCCTTGGGACCCACCCAATTCTCTCATTTCCCTGTTTTCCTTCTTCCATTCCTTTATGTTGAACCATTGCATCACTAACAACATGGATAAGCCTATAAACACTGAGGCCATGCCCCCACCTCCCAACACAACGATGACCACATAAAGCCATCTCATGCTCCGATCGTGTGGCAACACGACCCACGTTGCGGCCACATAGGCAATGGCCGTGAATGACACAGCTGCCCACATGGCCTTGTGAGTCAGCACTAGCAGGCTCTTCAGGGCACTGCGCCTAAAGGGTATAACACTAACTAAGACAACCACAATTCCTAAGGAAGTGAATAGGGCAACATGGTTGCTCACCATGAACACCTTGAAGGCTAGGGTTCTTGCCATCACGGCTTTTCCGGCAGGGGTGGCTCCTTTTGTCCCTTCCTGTTGGACTCCTCCAGGGGGGCTAATTCCCGCGGTGAATGTAACAGTGGCAATTAGCACTGCCACCACAGTGATTGTGTTCCGGGCATTCCTTAGTCCCTCGATGTGGTACTCTACATGGTGCGGGTTCTTCGGATGCCTCCGTGCCAATGGGGATGCTGTTCTGGGGGCCTCCGAGGGAAGCTTGGCTGCAGCATGGTGGATGGCTTCTGCAAGGTGCTCCTGGACTTCTGGGGGTGTTGGAGGTAGGTTCTCTCCAGTCTTGCCACCGGCGCTACGCAGGGTTTCTCCGATTTGGAGGGCACTAGAGTTGCTATTATCATGCTCAACGACATCCAGGGCGGTGAACCCCTTGTTGTTCAATGCATTCAGATTGATGCTGGTGTGCTGGATGATATATTTTACGGCCTGTAACCAAGAATCCATGGAAAAGGAACTTTAGGGTTCCATTTTGCATGTCGAAATCCTTTAAATACGCACACTTGAGCAATTCAGATTTATGTGTCTCAAATGTATTAGTATGTGCAATATTTGACTTCATAGATGCTTCATCTGTAGGCATATGTGTGTACAAGGAAATTTAGACTGCTTGAACAGAATAAACAGTAAATTAAAAGATCCTTACAAAAGAAAAAAACATTGTAGGTTATGGAAAGAAGAGAAAAGTACTGTGATATATCAGGTTTTTAAGGTCATTAAATATAGCAAAGCATGTATTATTTACTGGTATGTATACAATAAACTTCTCCATTTAACATGAAAAAAACAAAACTTGTTTTATCTCTTGCCTAGAAAATATAAATTATACTGATGAGAAGAATTACAAGCGACCAAGAGTTAGTCGACTAGGCTAGTCAATATAAGACATATGAGCTTAAAAGAAAAATAATAAGACAAACAAATTAGATGAAATAATTTTATAGAAACTTTTGGATTTTTTTTTTTTTTTGGACTGAAACTTTTGAAAAATGTTCACAAGAACAAAGCAAAAGTTCATTTGTTAAAATATATGGAGGCAATATGTCTTGATTCGCAGCATGAGAGACAATTGTATGCATGTGTGTGTGTGTTCGCTTTTGCGGCATTGTGAAATAAAACATAACTACATCTAGTAGCATCTGTGCATAGCATAGCTAGACACTCACATTATTGAGTTTTCCGGCAGTAGCGAGATGCAAAATGCTGTTGCCATTAATATCAGGCAAGTTCACGAGATCGGTGATATCAAGCTTCTCCACCAAGTACTTGAGAGCCAGGAATTGATTGTTCTTCACACTAAGGTGGAGGATACTCTCACCATGATTAGTAAGCTTATGAGCACAGTCAAGATTAGTTGATAAGATCTCATCTAACACTGAAACACGCCCTTTAGCAGCTGCAGCATGGAGAGGGTTTCTTCCAAATTTGTCCTTGAAAAAGCAGAGATCTGGATTCTCCCTTATGAGCTCTCTGCTTATCTCTACGTGCCCTTTGCTTGAAGCAATGTGAAGGGGTGAATTCCCTTCATTGTCTACAACCCAGGCAAAATCAGGCCGGATTTTGATAATTTCTCGGACCACATCTACATCATAAAACAAATTCATGAAAAATATCAATGGAAGGTATGCAAGTATAATTTGTTTTGACTAGATTATATTATTCTACAAGGATTGAAAGGTAGTATGGTCGGGAAAGCCCTTATTGTTAAGGGATTGTATGCTATGAGAGTATTTATATTTGGTACAAAGAGGTCCAAATCACTTTTAGGGCATGTTTGGTTCGTACATAAATATTTTTCTAAAAATATTTTTTTGTGAAAATTGTGTTTCATATGTTTGTGTGGTACGTAATACATATGCAAATAAATCCCATAGTAAAACATTTTACCATGAAATGATCTAATTCATGGTAAAATAAAATCTCACCTCTTGAGGTGGGGAAGCATTTCCCGTGTTTTTATTTTTACATGCGGACCAACTATTCACTATATAGAATTTATAATATAATACATTATATCATATTTTATTTGTATATTGAATAGTATATTAAAATTATAAAATGTATTTTAATGATATATAATATATAATAATTAACACCTTATATAAATACTATATTACTTTATGTTATACTATATTATATAACATTAAATAATATATTAGTATAATATAAAATTATAACAATATACATAATAATATTATGAGAAATAATCCTATAGGACCCTCTCCTAACCATGTGTGTAAGACCTCAAATGATCACCATTAAATTTGGCACAGATCTATAGAAAAGTCAAGTCCCGCACCCACATGATAACTCTTACATCCATATGATGACTTTTCTAGAGATGCGTGCCAACTTTAATGGTGATCTTTTGGGGTCCTACACACATGGGTGGGGGAGGGTCTTATAAGACCATTACTCT
>NW_006497108.1:2136647-2168551 GCF_000471905.2 Amborella trichopoda
ATAGATTTACTACATTTACAAAATATATTTCAAATAGCAAATAAGTTACCAAACATATGTAATTTATTACACAATTTTTTTTTCAACGTAGTAACAAATGTGCTGAAAAGAAAGTTCACAAAAGTTTTTCTTGCAAAGTGTTTACATATGTATACGCACTAACTAAATGCATCTTTAGCCATGGATGTGAAATCATCACTCAATTTCAAATCCAACAACCAATGATGATGGTGATCTCTTTGTATCAAAAGTAAATGGTCTTATCGTAAATATGTTTTGTTGCTTATTATAGAAATGCATATAATGAGGCTATTTACTTTTGGTACAAAAATGCCACAACTACTATCGATCATTAAATGCGAAATCAAGTAGTTAGGTATATGTGTCATTGATTAGGCATAATGTTCAAAATAAAATTTTTCAAAATACTGACACATATCAATTCATTAAATATTAAATTTAATGATTAAAAATGATTGTGAACTCCTTGTATAAAAAATAAGTGTTCGTATCTCGTTTTAAGTGATAATTCATTAGGGCATAAAAAGTTTACTAAACTACTTATATGGCGGTTAAAATGTAGAATAAGACGGTGTCAGAAAGCGTTTGGGCTTGTGACACCGTTTGGACTTCAAAAGGTCAATGGGACACTCCTGACCGACCGATTTCATATATAGCAATTAAAGGACACCGTGACTTGACCTTATTAATCTAGTTAATACGCCAGACGATTTAGTGCTCCCTTGGAGCAAATTATCCATTTGTTCCCTTGGACAAATCAAGCTAGGGGTATTTTGAGGACCCCAAATCTTGGGAATGTATCCTCTCCACCCTAGCCAAGTTTACCTTTATTGATTTTTCTTTTATAGTAATTTAGTGTTTCTTTGAAAATTTTTATCATATGTTAGTGCTATACCGGGCTACAAGGGTTTCTAGCTCACATTTAGGCAAAAGTCCTAACTCCTAAGGTAAATTAGTTTCTAATGATATACTGACACATTCAATTTGCGAGGGAATTCAAAGTTTTGAATCTTGTCTCTCACAATCATAAATAACAAATTTAATACCTATACCTATACCAACAATAATAACACAATAGCATAATAAATATGTACAGGTTTTATATTCTTTTATTGCCGGCCTATAATTAGGTCGGTTTTCTTAGATATGCATTTGTATCTGTACGTGAATGATTCACATAGAATATGCTATGCCAAAAGATTTCATGCTCCCGATGGAGCACAACCAATTTACTTCATTGGGCAAAACCCAAGAGTATTTTTAGGATCACAGATTTTAGGGATATAATCTCTTCAACCCAAGCGCTATACTCAAATGTGAAAAATTTCCCATTTGTATTGCACTCTCCATAGGTTTGAAAAAAATAATGCCTCAAGATCGAATAGATACTTTCCAATTTTTGAAGGGTGAAATCTAAGCATCAGAAAACTTAAAATTCAAAATTTTTCTTTTGAATATAATTATCAATTGAATTTTAGGTGGTTCCTGAAATTTCAGATCACACCCAAATTAGTCTTCTGCTTGAGGGAGTCAGGAGCATAGTTCATACGCTCACATGCATTTATAGAGCTCTATATTATTAATGAAATTTGATTAAACCTTAACTAGCATTGCTATAGCTTAGTCAAAGCTACTAAGGTTCTTTAATAGTGGAGCATGCAATTTTTATATGAAGCCTTGACATATAATATGGTCTTCTAGCCTTCCTGTGTGAGAAAAGGAGAGGAAATTGGTGAGCATTGAATGGGACAATGACAGTCAACCTAACCATGAAACCAAAAGGGTCAAACTTGGAGGGCGCCCCAGACAAACTATCAGAACAGTAAGAGAGAAAACTACCCGGTGATTCCATGACTCGGAACCACCGGAAGCCGAGGACTTTCCTCCCTAATCGAAGTTAAAATGCGAGATTTTAAGTCATTTTAAATTAAAAAAAAAAGAAAAAAGAGGACGTATATGGACATGCTTGTCTTTGTGAAGAAACTGAGAAGTCATGTGTACCTGTGTGCCCTCCTGCAACAGCTGCATGTAGAGAAGTGGAGGGCTTCCCCAGCTCTGTGATGAGTAGCCAAGGGATTTCCAAGAGATACTTCACCACACTCAAGTGACCACGTCGACAAGCGAGCTTCAGACAACTCTCGTCTTCCCGATTGAGCTTATAAGCAACTGTGCTCTCCATCTCCAAGAGCAGGGCCACAACCTCTGCATGTCCCTCCCTAGAGGCTTCGTGCACCGGCGTCTCAAGTCTATGATTCTCTAATGACACCATTTGAGGCTTAAACCCAACAATCTCTTTCACGAAATTGATCTGTCCGAACCTAGCCGCCAGGTGCAGAGCCGTGTCCCTAGCCGGCTCGGTCACTTGGTCTAGTATTGACTCATCCTCCTGCACTAGCTCAAGCAAGAGGGCAACATTGCCCACTATAGAAGCCACATAAAGCCTCTTATCCATGCCTCAACCACTCTTCTGTCAAAGAAGTATAAAAGTAGTGCATTAGAGGGTGGCTGGGGGGCCTTATAAGAGTGAAGGCGGTGCCCCAAATTTCAACTTTTGTAGTCGCCATGAAGCTTCTTTGTAATGAGAAATAGTTTCTAAATGAGAGAAGAAATAACGCACCAAGCCGTGTGGGCCTCTTCAAAGTGAGATTGTAAAGCATGAGGTGAAACGGAGGATTTTATTTGGAAATTACATGGTAGTCCCTCTAGTTAAGAAGAAACCCAAAGCATTTAGATAAAGGGTGTGGTTTCCACAAGGTTGCAACCTTAAACAATCTAATTAAGGCGCACCTTCAAATTTGATCATAACATATAATTTTGATGTAAAATATTTTTAAGATTATCTCAAAGTCTATTTTCATATCTAATTATAAAATTTTAAACTCCAAAATGGTTAAAATCAAGTAGATCTATAAACATATGAAAATTTTAAAAATGAATGGTCTAGATAATGTGTTGTAAGACGCACTATTTTTGGGACTCAAATTTTTTTGTTTATTCATAATCATACATCTTGACGTCGATATGCTCAATTAGAGGGTTTTTCAACATTAAAATAATATTTTATGATGGATTTTTTAGGTGCATCCGTAGTTCTACATTTGAAGGTTGCAACCTTATATAAACTTTTTCCTTAGATAAATGCCAAAGGCACAATTTCAACCTTAGGTTAATGAAGTAATTCCATAGTAACTTAGAGTACTGAAATTTTGTAGATTTACTTGTAGGGGGTTAAGAGTTAGAATTCAAGATGGACAATATCTTACTTGGATACGAGTGTCAAAAAAACCAATTTGAAAATTGTCTTTTCAAACACAATATGTCCATTCAGTGTTTTGCCCCTGTCACAGACATAGCATATCCATGATGGTTTTGCCTAAAAACTGCCACGGATCTACGGGAGCCGTGGCGATCCTCCCATATTTGACCCATATTTTTTGTGTGAAAAAAATCCCGTCACGAACTTGCTATGTCTGTGACAGACCGCCACGGACATACTAAGTCTGTGACTGTCATTAATCTACGCCTTCCAAAAAAATCAGACGGCGATGAGCTTATGGGCGAAAATACTATTCATTTTCTCCCATAACGTTTGTTAGTCTCTTCCTCTATATATATATATATATATATATATATAGGTGTAAAGGTTTGAAAAAAAAAAAGAAAAAATAGAAATTAAGGGAAAAGCTTTCATGACATTTTATACAAACATCATATGTTCACAAATGTAGGGAATTACCATGACAAGTAAATCTTCACGATTGGAGGGTAGTTTGGGAATATTATCTCTACCTTAAGCTTTGTAGGCATTTTGAGTGTGAAAGCAATCAAGAGTTGGGAAGCTGGGTCCCTCGGCATGGCGAAAATGAAAGGTATTTTGTAATTGTACCGTTCAATGCATGAGGCACATCCTCACGTCATTGCTACGTGGCTTTGTGGCATTGTCCATTTCTTTGAGATGGACGGCTAGGCTATAAGTATTAAGTTTCTAAAAATAAATCCGAACCTTTCATCTTTCAGGATCGTAGGTTTTTCAGTTATATAATCTAATGAAATAAATACTTTATGGGTTGTGAAAGTATTAAATATTCGTGAAAGTCATCAAAGGGAAGTCAAGCAAGAAAAGAATCGTTGATAGGCCCACTACTGAACATAAAAATTGTAGTGGTTAGGACAAAGAATGCCCTTTAATATGAGGGGGGCAACCGTATGGGGTAATGCTGGTCTGAGGGACATGGAAAGTCGCCCCAGTCCGGGTTAAAGGGACCCTAGCTCAAGCCCAGCCCTACTATTGGACTATGTGGCTCAGCCTGGCCTTGTTAATGGGAAGGGCAGAATGAGCAAGTGATACCATTTTTGTTTGAATTTCATAAAAAAACAAAACGATATACGTACATATATGGTTTGAGGGGTTTTATTACCATTCGATAATATTTTTTTTATAAATAATGAGGACCACCCCTATCTTGTAGCTCATTTTTTTGCCTAAATCACCGTCTCACAATAATAAGAGGGCCTCTTCTTTAATACGCCATGTACTATCACGCGTGAGTTTATTTATGCACATAAAAGTGTTTTTATTTTATTGAGCGACATATGATGCTAATGGAGGACAAAGTTGCACATTTGACCTGCGCTGGCTCGGCCCAACTTAAGTACAGGTCCTTGATTCCATGCTCGAACCCTGCCCTCATGCCAAATATAGTGGCGCGGGACCAGACCAGGCTGTTCCAAACTGGGACCACCATGCTCTCCCTGCCGACACATTGCTACTCATATCTATTAAATGATAAATAATAACAGTTGCAAACTAGTATAGCAATTAGTATGTGAGGCAGTACGCAGCCCGTGCAATGGAAGAGCAAGATGAGAGAGACCTTAGTTTGGTGATGAAGAAAATTCTGAAAAATAGGAATAAATAAATTATAATAGCCTAAGTTTTAATCGCAAGATCTCATTGTCCCTTTAAAATAAGCTTCCGTGGTAAATAAGCCTTTGTTTCCAACACGTTTCTCACTCTATGGATCCCATTACCGACACGAGTATTGGTGTCTAACAAGTTTCAGAGGTGTCTGTTACTTTGGTCTAAAAAACTGCTAGAGCTCGACACATTTGCGTGATTATATTTCTCTTTTATAATTAAAATACTATGTTTAATAGAGGTCACAGTAGTGACACGCCAGAAAGTTTATTGAAAATGGGGAAATTTATAAAACAATTCATGTTTTGTTTTAGATTTTAAAAATAGTTTACTTTTATTTCTTTTTTATATATCGAATCACGCTCAAATTTGACTATTTATACTTCTCACCATCACACACCGACAAAAAATATTAAATATAATAAATAACTTAAATACCTCTATGGTATTTAGGGAAATTTTGATAAATTTTATTTATTTTAAATTATTTTTTATAGATATGTGATGGTGACATCTATAAAAATAGCAAATTTGAGATTAATGCAATGGCTTGAGAAAAAGATAAGATTAAAATAATGTATAATTTCAGAAAGTAGGACTTGAGTATAAAATATAAAATATATGAGACTATTTTTGAAGAATAAGTATACAATGAGACCATTTACTTATGGTGTAAATAGGTCATAATCGCTCTTATCAAATGAATTTCAAATCGGGTGATTGTGAGTTTTTTATTGACTAAGTTCAAAATTCAAAAAAAATTTCTCGACTCTATGACACCGCTAACCAAAATATTTTTTTTTCCTATTAATTTCCCTTAAGAATTCCAATCCTAGGGCCACACAAGAATTGTTGACCAAAACTTAGTAGAGAGTTTACTTAAAATGCCTTTTTTTGGGCTAGGTGAGTTTATTAAAAAGCCTATTAAATATAGTACTTCTAGAGCTTTCTTTGACTAGTACTCCTAGAGTATATGCAAAAGATAGCGACTATTCTTACGCTCAAGCAATGGAAGGGGTTCACGTAACAAGCGAAGTTTCAAGGAAATCTCCACTCAATATACAAGGAAAATATTTAAAGTACCACTAAATTGACCAGAGCATTGAAAATATTTTGCTAACATGGTCAGTTCAACCAGTATTTCAAGAAAGTTGTTATTTTAAAAGGATACTAAAAAGAAAAAGTTTATATAAGGATCCAGCCTTATAATGTAGAACTATAGATGCACCTCAAAAATACATCGGAAAATGTAGTTTTAATGTTGAAAAACCCTTTTATTGATCATCTCGAGATCGAGATGTATGACCCTGAAAAGTAAAAGGACTTTAAGTCTTAGAAATAGTGCATTTTACAATATATTATCTACACTGTCCATTTTCAAGATTTTCAGATGTTTATAGATCTATTTTATTTTAACCATTTTTTAAATTTAAAATTTTATAATTAGATATAAAAATAGATTTTGAGATAATTCTAAAACCATTTTACATCACAGTTATATACCATGATAAAATTTGAAGATGCACCTTACCTCTACAGCTATGGATGCATCCGTATGCCAACTGCACCTTTACTAAAATAATCAGAGCATTGAAAAAATTTTGTTAAGATGGTCAATTCAAATAGTTTATCAAGAAAGTTGTTATTTTGAAAGGATTACTTCACTCAATTACCTTTTTAAATTTTAAAATTTTGAACAAGCTAAGGTATTTTGTATTAGTAACTCCATTTTTTCTCTCTTAATGAATTATTTAATATATCATTTACTTCATTTGGGTCCCCTTTGCCCCCAAGAACTTCCATCATTTATCCAACTTCTTTTAAGGTTCCTCGCAAGGGAGGGCACCAAAAAATGAATTCAACTTGAGAGGTTCCTCCTTGTTATAAGTTAAAGGGTGCGGTTTGTATAGAGCCTAGGCTCTAAACAATCAAATTAGAGCCTACCTCCAAATAGCATCAGGAAATGTTGTTTTAATATTGGAAATCTTTGTGATAGCTTTAAAATATATTTTCATATCTATTTGTGAGGTTCAAAGTTTCAAAAATAGTGTAGATCGACATATCTATGATATCTTGAAAATCTTGAAAATTGAAGGTCCAAAAATGCGTTACAAAATACATTATTTTCAAAACTTGTATTCTATTTTTTTCTCATGTCCATGCACCTTGAAGTCGAGATGATCAATTTAAAGATATTTGGGTATCAAAACAACCTCCTCTAATCAAATTTTTGAGGTAGCCTCAAATTTAATTGTTTAAAGCGTCGGCTTTATATAAACTTTTCCCTAAGTTAAAACCCGTTATAAGATTATCATAAGATTTTGGTGACGAACAAAGTATTGTCAACTCATTGAATTGTTGTAGTACTTTCATATCCTCTCCTATCTTCAAAGAGTAAAATTAAAATTCTATTTTCGGGAAAAATTGATTTATGAGAGATTTGGTATGAATATTTCTAATTTCGCCCATAAACCCGACTCTCTTTTTTCTTCTATGGTATTGTATGACACATTATTCTCTAAACATATGGGAGCATTATATTACACTGCTTTTTATTATAAAAAAAAAAAGAAAAAAAAGCTCATAATTGGGAAAACCTTCAAATCTAATTCCACCAATCATCATCTTTCATCTCTCATATTTTCTGGCTTCTTGGCATTGCTACTATGCATTGACCTGTTCGTACCAATATATCATAAACACATTTATATTGTACAGTTCAAAATTCTTTTACCCATTAAACTTCATTTTTAAATTTAGAATTAGCTATTTTGTCACTACGCGCTTTCCTTTAAGCACATACAACGATTGTTGAGAACTGAGACTCAATCGGTTACCCCTTGTTGAGTAAATATAGAGAGATACCCTTTAGGGAGTCATATTTTGCGAATCGCGACTAATTCGATTACGACTTGTTGTAATATGGCTTTGAGAAATGTAAATCAAATACATCAAAATCAACTTGTTTATCACTAGCAAATCAATATCAAGAAATCTTAATACTCAACATTGAATTTTAAAAATAAAGAAAATAAAAAGAGACAAATATATGCAATATAGAAAATTCCAAAAAATACCATGGCACATAAACACCACCAACATACAAACATATGTCGTTCACACTAATAGGGCTATATTAATGTGAAACTAGAAAGGATATGATTTCATTATAGTGGGAAAAATACAAGATTCATAAATTACCGCACAATTGGCAAAACACTGTCGATTCTCCTTTCCACTACCGTAACAAACAAAGGTTAAAAAAAAAAAACGATCAATGACCTGGATGCAACTTCAAAAACCATACCGGATTAGTGAATCGGCGTGAATTAGCCAGATTGGTGGGTTTCAACCTAAAAAAGTACTAAAATTTCTTTAAAATCTAGTTTCTTATGTTTTTAAAGAAATTTGGGGTATTGCATTGTAGATTTTCATTATTTTATTGAAAATATGTAAATATTGAGAATCTGTTTCTTGCCTGAGTATTTGTTGACAACTAAATCCATTTCATAGTAAAAATGTAGTTTAAAATGCAACTCATTGCAATAAAATTGATCTCTCTGAATCAAGTTGTTTAGTTTTGTATTTTTATAATCTCTATTATAAAGTGTGTTGTAAAAGTTGAGGATATTGCCTCCTCATATTTTATTTTTTCCTTTTCTAAAAATTAATTTATTATATTACCCCAATTCAATATCAGTGATTGATGTCCACGCTCAATGAAGCTAATACACAATCTTCTATTCATTTTGCGGGTAACTCTTTGTCAACTCTAATTCCCATTTCTTACAACACCTGGGTAGTTGACACAAGAGCTTCTTAGGAGCTTCAGATCATATGATATTTGATCCTTCACTTTTTTACACATGCAAACCAACTTCTATGCTACACCCGTTACACTCCCAAATGATTCACATGCTGCAGTTACTCACATTGGATATGTTTATTTAACTCCTAATATTAAACTTCATCAAGTTCTTTGTATTTCTTCTTTTAGTTTTAATTTATTATCCATAAGTAAATTTACTGCCTCTTATGCCTATGCAGTGATATTCTCTTGTGATTCTTTATTTTTAGGACCTGTCCCAAAAGACGACGATTGGAGTAGCTAAGCAATATGGTGGTCTCTATTACTTCTAAGCTCCCATTGATTCCTCCATGGACCTCTCTTCCAACTTATCAGTTTTTGGTCTCAGGCACTAGCGCCTCAACCATGTTTCTTCACCACGTTTAAAATTATTAGCCAAGAATGTTGATGGTATTTCTAGTTTCAATTCTTAGCTTTATCTCCTCACATTCGACTTTTGATCTTTTACATTATGATATTTGGGGTGGCTACTCCAAAATTTCTTACTGTGGAGCTCGTTATTTTTTCACAATTGTTAATGATTTTTCATGATGTACCTAGATATTTCTTATGCGCACAAAATTTGAAACACAGTCTTTATTAAAATATTTTTTGGCTTTTGAAACTACCCAATTCAATTGCAAAATTAAACAAATTTGGACCAATAATGGCTCTGAATTTTTATCCACCAATATATGCCAAATTTTCAAGAACACAGAGTACTTCAACAACACATTTTTGTTGCCACTCAACAACAAAATGATGTTATTGAACGTAAACACCATCATATCCTTGAAATAGCATGAGCCTTGCTTTTCAAGGATATTTACCCCTCAATTTTTGGGGTGACTACATTCTTACAACCACATATTTAATAAATTAAATTCCAACATCCTTATTATCAAACAAATCCTTTTATAAAGTTCTTTCTAATAAACCTCCGACCCATACTCATTTGATGGTTCTACTATGCCACCACTATAGCTTCTAATTGAGATAATTTGATGTTCAGGCTCGAAAATATGTGTTTGTTGGATATCCTTATGACCAAAAAGGATATTGTGTTTTTGACTTGTAAACTCAAAATATTTTTATTAGTCGTGATGTTGTTTTTATGAAAACGGAACCTAGAAAGTATTTTTTTAGCTTATTTAACATAGGTCGTTCATTTTGATAAGATGCTTAGATCTAGGCTTTAGAAGGATTTTTCTTTTCCAATTTTTTTTAGATGGCTTTATTATGATTAGATAGACAATGTTAAAAACGAAAAAAATGATTTTGAGTTTGTAAAAGCTTCGATCTTGAACTAAATAAATAGTCTAGATTCTTTGTTGGAGGGGATTCATTTTGACTATATCTAAGGTCCAAATTAAAACTTTTTTCTTTTTGGGGATTGATTATTGAGATGAAGAGAGTGTGTGTGTGTGCAAAATTTCGGATCATACAAATACCCATAAACATGGTTTTCTAGAAGAGTGGTTGCAACATACTATGATACAATTGTTGCATGAAATCACTGTTATATATATATATATAACATAACATTTAAATATATATATTTTTTAGGATTGTTTATAATGAGTCCATTTATCTTTGGTACCGATAAGTCACAATTACTTACAACCATCCGATGTAAAATTTGTTAGTTTAGACGTGTCACAAAATTCAAAAAAAATTCTTTTAAATTTTGAGTTTGGTTAATGAAATAAATTCCACCACTCAATTTCACATCCACTTGTACCAAAAGTACATATTTTACCCTCATTATATACTTTTTCATATTTTTTTGGATTGTTTTTTTCGGGTCGGGTCCAACCGTTTTTTGGGGAGAGATGTTGTGAAATGGGACCACAGGTTTAGAGCCATGGACCGTAGCATATTGTTAACATTCAAAAAGTTCACCATTTAATGACACAGGACCACTCAATTCTCCCGTACCTATGAATAGATATTGGAGAGAGAAATTTGTACAAATGAATAGATTTTAGAGAGAGAATGGGTTTGTGGTATGGATAAGGGGAAGAAGAGCCACAAACACCCACAACTTTATCACACTGAATAGGCCACTTGAGCTCCACACACTGAGGTTGGTTTTCTCTCTCTTTTTTCTTTGTTAATGGGGATTCTACAGCTTAATTCTCTGCAATTTCCCCCTCTTTTTAGGAAAGACCATGATCATGGGATTCATAAAAATGCAGAAATAAGTAAGACTAAAAGAAGATTGTGTAATTCTAGAGTGAGAATCAGTGCGGTGGGAACAGTGCCTGATATCCAGCAAGTGGCGGTGCCTTCTGAGGAACCCCCTTCTGTTGATTTCGCTTTCGTTTCGGTATCATCTCTCTCTCATAGGAGAAACAAAATGTGGGTTCAATTTTGTTTCAGTTTCTTGAAAGGTCTTCCATTTTTATTGTACTTTGAAGTAGTGTGTATAGACTATAGAATAACAATAGCCAAAATTCTGTTTTATTTTTATTTTTGGATCAAATGATTGAAGATCCTTTATTTATTTATGGGAAAATGAATCCTGCCTTAGTTATTGCAAAATGCAGATGATTACATCTCTTCAATATGAAATACAAGCTTTTAATTTTAATTTTAAGCAGCTTTTTCCCCAGGGCTTAGGTCCTTTTCCTTATCATTTTCCTTAGTTTTACTCTCTTAGTTTTTTTGTCTTTTTTCGTTTAAAGAAATAAGTTTAGAATTGTCTCATTGCATTTTTAAACTGATCTGTCTAGTTCTCCAAGTGCTTCAGGTTCTTCATGCATCTATTGGGATATTGATAAAAATATTTTTTATTTAGGCGAAAAAATGATGAATATGATTTCTTTATTATTATAAAATTTTATTCATTTGTACAATTTGGGTATCTTAATGCCAGGGTTCAGGCCTTTTTATGTTTATTTACTTAAAATCAGTGTACAAGGATTAACCTCAGGCCATGTACTTTGCCCCTGTTCATCCCAGTTAATGATAAAGAAATAGAAAAGAGTAAAAAATTGTTAAAAAATATTTCAAAGTAGCAATTATAAAACAAGTGATAGGAATCATTAAAAGAATACATGATATCAAAATAATCTATAAAAGATGGATTATTTAAAAATTTGATTTATGCCAGGAATATTTCAGAAAAACAAAAGAAAAGGAAAAGGAAAACAAAAAGAAGGATCATGCGATGAGAAAAGTTCCGAAAGCATCTTAATAACCATCAAAATCATCTAAAAACATATTTCTAAATATTTTATATTTTTAACATTTTTATATTTTTTACAATTTTATTTTGACATGTGGCGAGTTGTCCCTGGAACTCGCCACAAGTCAATCTCAGCCATAAGCTGAGGCTGAGTTACTAGGCCGAGTCTAGGACTCGGCTGAGTCCGGCTACACTGCTGAAAATTATTGCAATGGGAATATTTGGGGTGTCTATGCTAACTTATATGAACAAATATATCGATCTTTAGATAGAAATATCCTGGGATTTCTTTCTTTGTGTGGTTAGATTATCATGGGCCTTACATAGCTTTTCGTTACCATAGGTCTATTTTTTCTTGGATTTTTTATATAATTTATGTATTTGGGACAATTTGCAGTCTCGATTGTTACCAGATGGAACCCCGGATGTGCACATTCGATCCTCGAAAGGTGGGCGCAAGCTCAGAAACATAATGAGGGAGGGACACATCGATCTCTATGGACCATATGTATGCATCCATCTGCGTATTGACAGTATCAGTCTTTGGTGTTTTTATAAATAATTCTTTCACTTAGTGTACTAATCGAGTGGAAAAGAGCGAACAAATGACAATGCGATTGATCAAATTTTAAAGAAAATGGGAAATAATGAGTTAATCTGCCTTTCGGTTGGTCCTTTCAGGGAAAATAAGGGTGTTTTTCAGTTGATCTTACAAGCAAATCTTTTTGCATTAAAATAATTGGTGATACTTGTAGTAACTTTTCCAAAGGAATTACAGGTTATGTAAATTGGGTCAAGGTGAGGTGTGGAATAATGGCACAACACTACATCAGCATAAATTCCAAAAAAACAAAAAGAATGTTTAGCAGGATTCAAAAAATAATCGCCAAAGAAGATGCATAAATTCGATGCATCTTTTAAGGAAAGAACTTCACGTTTGATTTTACTACTATAGTAGTAAAATCAGGTGATGTAAATTGGGTCAAGGTGAGGTGTGGAATAATGGCACAACCCTACATCAGCATAAACTCCAAAACAATCCAAAAAAAACAAAAAGAATGTTTAGCAGGATTCAAAACATAATCGCCAAAGAAGATACTTAAATTCGATGCATCTTTTAAGGAAAGAACTTCACATTTGACTTTACTACTGTTCGTTTATCTTACAGTTTCGTAATTTTAAGGTACCGCTGCAATTTATGTATGTATTAAGTTCTACACAAAACCAAATACTAAACATTCACATTTGAATTTGAGAATATGTATCATTCTTGGGCCCATCAGTAAAGCTCAGATCTATATGAGGTTCATTCATGTAGGTGCTAATCCAATTTTGTCTGAATATAAGTATCTAATCTCATGTGAAATCCCAATTGAACTTGTAAAAATAGTAATCTTCCTTGTTTCTATAGATGCATCAGCATTTGCAGGACTAATATGTATGGCGTTTTCACAGGACAAACCTCTGCTTAACTGTGCAGGGAGTGGCACATGTGGAACATGTATTGTGGAGGTACAAAGCCATTATATCTTCTTTTTCAAAAATCTATATTTTTTGTGCAAGTTTTAGCCTTTTGTGCATGACTACTTTATTCTTTGCTCATGTAAGAGACTAGAATTTGTTGTTCACAATTTTAAAAAGTCTCAAATGCTGCCTCACCATATTTATGTTTTGTCCAGTTTGTCATTCCCTTCTGTTGGTCTGTTATAGTTTGCCTCTTTGATATCTCTGCCTTCTTTGCTTTTATTTTTTGATACATTTCTTTCTTCTTCTTTTCTATTTTTTTTTATTTTTAATTTTTAAAATTTTTACTTTTTCTTTCTTCTACGATTTGGAACTAGAGCCACTAAATACATGCATTTTTGGTGAATTCCAGGTTGTTTCCGGAAAGGAACTTCTAAGTCCCCGTACAGATAAAGAGAAAGAAATTCTTAAGAAGGTAAAGGTTTAATTCATTACCTTCTCCTAGTGTAATTCTTGCCTTTTTAGCTTTGTCCACTTATTGATAAAACCTGATGTCATTGAAGTGAGTGGAGTTGCTCTAACAATTGAGATGGTTGTCTGCAATTTCGATAGGTAAAAGAGTTATTGTTCTTGATATTTCTTGTTTCATTTGTAAAACTGCAGAAACCCAAGACTTGGAGACTTGCATGTCAAACTGTTGTGGGGAACGGAGATTCTCGAGGCGAGGTTAGCAAGCCATTTCCACTTCTCATGCTTTAATGGAAGTTGTAGTTTTGAGCTTTAAACGGTTTTAGGTTTCGGCTCAGTATGTAAATCTTAGAGATTGAAGGAGATAACAGAGGCATAGTCTGGTTGAAGATTTTTTTTCCTATTTTTTTTCTTTCTGAATATTATATAATATTTCTTTTAGATCCCCTCGTCAAAAACAGAAAAAGCTAGACTCGATTACTCCAATGGATCTCCAAATCCAACCAGTTGAATTTGCTGTTATTGTTGAAATCAGAACAACAAATGTAGATGCTTTTTTTAACAAAATATAAAGAAGGCCTGAAAATGAAGTGAAATTTTTGTTCCTCACTAATGGGAAGGTCATTTATGGTTTTATATATGTACCGTTATCTTGTATAAATGAACTTCTTCCTGGGAGCCATTTATATGACCTTGTGTAAATGGAAAAGTCATTTATTTCTGTAAATCGCATTTTTAACATATACAACACATGCATGCTAAGAATAATAAATAGGCATTTGTTAGGAATGGATGCAAAGATTCTCCTATTTGTGTCCTGTTTCAAAGCCTGAATGCAAGTTTTTTATCCTCGTTAGGACGGCTATAAACTCTTTATATAAACTTAAGGGAACATTGAATTGAAAGCTTATAGAGGTATTGATCAAATGTAAAGCAAAGAAGAAAGTTAACAAAAGTCTGCTAAACCTGGGGGTTTCTTTTGTAGATTCCATTTCTTCCTTAACATTATGTGCCTAAACAAGCTTAATACATCAAACAACTGATTTTATTCAAAACTTATATTTGGGTGAATAACAAGGTGCTTGTGGTGTAATGTTCGAAATGGAGCAATGTTAATGAGTGGTTATGTTATCTCTACAATATGAATAGTATTTATATTCTTTATCTGCAATGCGGTTTATGCTTTTCTCCTTTCAGTCTGCTCTATACCTGCAATGTGTAGATGGTTACTTAGCATGTATATAGTATAAGCTTTTATATTTCACACGAGCATTTCTCTAGATCCTTATAGCCTAGGACCCCATTGTATAAACACTTCATAAACTAAAATTTTTCGTACATCTTTCTCCTGCTCTCCCCTTCATATTCTATTGCTCTCTCTCTCTCTGTCTCTCTCTCAAAGTTTTATGCCTCCCTTCCCTTTTTGGACTTTAGAGTATGCCTTTTGGGCATTTATCCTTGAGATTGTTTGCTGCTGAGTGCATTGCCAGTTTGCCTCAACTTGGACCATTCTCCAATGGTTCTCAAAGTACTGATCACTCGTGTCCCCCATTTGTATGGTTGCTTCATTGACTTCTATTTTTTGCAGGTTATCATCCAAACTTTACCTGAATGGAAGGCACATGATTGGCACTAGTTGAGTTATAATGTTCGGTTGGCATACTTCCTACAATAGATGCTCCTTGTACACATCAGTATCATGCGAAAGGTTCCCTCTTACTGTCGGACTCCTTGACGGTTGCAGGATCTATTCTCCTAAACTACCTATTAGAGGTAATTGTTCCTAAGCAACAATTTCTTGAAGGGGAAGTGTTTTCTGGGCTCACAAAATCCTGTGATTGTTTTAGGGAATGGAAAAGTTTTTAAATGATTCAGGGTCCATGTATTCCAATGTAAGGTTCCTCTTTTAGCTGCTAATGGTGATTGATCGGAAGTTAGCTGAAATGAATATGTTTGTAGTGTAATTTATCGATGATATATATATATATATCATAAGTTTTAGTCTTATAGAGCTGAAGGATTCCGAAGGGTTGCTTGGGGTGAGCTATGTCTAAGGATGGGATCTGGAGAAAAGGAAAAGGAATAGCATGATACTAAGTGAGAAAATTGATCTACCCATGCTTGGGTATTCAATCATTAACTAAACTTTTCGTCAAAAGTTTACAAATGAGATTTTATTTCATTCTCACTTCTGCATGTCGATCGATGCGTTCTTCACAATTGATACTTTAGGAAAAGATAAAACAAGTTTCTCGCCTCTTATTCTGCTGAGAAATCTTTGTAGCAAATGAACACTTCAAACACACTGTTAAAATGTGTAAGCTATTTATTTATGTTATTACAGATAAAACTATGGAGGGGCTGTGCCATTCCTTCGTTGCACTTATCAGTTCTATAACCTGTCTCCCATATAAATAACCGTTATCATGAAGCTCAATCTAATTACTGGATGTTTTCAATGTTAAATTGAGTGAGGTGGGTTCCCCCTAACAGTGTTTAAATTGTCAAAATGGCCTACTTTATTCCATCCTTCAATGGGACGATGACCACCCCATCATTGTTCCATTGTAAAATAGGCTTAGTGTTATATATATTGGTGTTAAAAAGCTCTACTCCAAAATTTTAGACGATGAGTTACCTTTCAAATATTTGAAATTATATGAATGTATTCTTTTTTGTCACTTAAAAAAGGGCATTAGATATATTTGTTAATCCCTCCAAGTTTGACACATTTATAGGTCTCTCTCTTAGTGGAAACTCTCATCCCTTCCTCTTTTATCTCTTTTCTCTGTCTCCCAGTGAGAGAACTTGCCTTCCTCTACTCATCTTCATATTTTGGATTTCTTTACTATCTTCCTCTCTTTTTCTCTCTTGTAGATTTTCTCCTTTATCTCCCTATCCTACCACTCTCCCATCCAGAAAGAGACTTCTTTACTATCAATTATGATCTAATGGCCTGGGTTTTTGAGCTGAGTGAGCATCAATAGAATTTGCAAAACATTATAGCTATGGTTGGTATATGGAAGAGAGGAGCCTAACAAGAAACAGAGGTGATGGAAGAGGGGAGCCCAAAAAGAAATAGGAAATCTATTTATGACTCATCCTATGTTGTTAGAGAGAGAGAGAGAGAGAGAGATCGACTTTGGGGGGGCGAAATAAAAAATATTTTTAAAACAATGCAATCAAAATAAAGTTATGAGTATTTTGATTATTTTTCTATTATTTTTATTTAGTTATATTTATGAATATACATATATACATGAATATCTTATTTAAATAAAAAATAAAAAATGAGATTAATTATTGTCCGTTGAATATAGCCTTATAAAACCTCAGCCAGTGCTTGTAACGGAGAGAGGGAGGGGTTGGCCTATTTAGGATATTTTTCCTTCTTGTGCCCGCCAAAAGATTTTGTGCTCTTACTGTATAATATTGTCTATTAGCGACTGATAGGTTAATAAGAAAAAAGTGAATCACCCTGTATCTCCCTAAGAAACCATTGCCTCAAAATTCACTAACGGCTGTTCAATTTATGGAGGGCATAATCTAGAGTTTAAAAAGATATAATATAAGGTTTTTATGCTTCTCCTACAGCATAGAAGTTCTATCTTCCCCCTACCATCTAGCCGTCCCATTTTGATCAAGAGAGCCACTAACCATTTGATCTTAGACCGACGTCTCAAAGTATTTTATTTTTAGTTTTTTTTTATACAAATTGTATGAATATGAAATCTTGTACGTGTCATCTTTTCATTAGGGCGCACCTATAAATAATATTAAAAATAATTTTTCGATAAAATATAATGACCAAAATACCCTTTGAATCTATCAAAGGTATTTTGGTCATTTTATTTTATTGAAAATATTGTTTTTACATGTGGCGCTATTGCGAGTTTAATAGAGAAATGGACGTCCAAAATTTGGTGTCAAAATAGTTTATAGAAAAAAAATTAAAAATTAAATAGTATAGAGACGTGACATTATGATTGGGACAATCTTAGCCCTCCATTCAAAATGGAGGGGTGGATAAGGGGGAGGATAAAACTTTTATGCTGTAGGGGAAGCATAGAAAGGTTGCCCCTAATCTAAGTGCTAAAGAACTTGAAATGTAACTTAATTGTAATATAATGGATTGTAGATTATGAGACTATTTATTTTTGACACAAGGAGGTTACAATTACTTTTAGTCATGGACGCGGTTAGCATACGGGCCAAGTCTGCACATGTAGAAATATGGGCCCCTTAATAAATCTATTTTTGAGATGGATTCTTGAACTTAATTTTTAAGTATATGTAATCTCTAACATGAAAAAGTAAATAAATTTTTAAAGCTAGAAATAATAATTCTATTAAGAAAATATTTGGACTGTTAATTTCAATTGTTTTTAGATTGACCACATATTTGCGTCAATCTTTAAGATGGATGTTTTATACACATTCTCAACCATCCAGTTTTAAATCTAACGTTGAATCATCGAGTGAAAGGCGCCATTCACAACACGCTTTCTTTCTCTTCTATATATTCATAGTAGGAAAGAACCCCTTTACAGTAAACTCTCTCTATTTCGAGTGAAGACCACAAAATTGGGTTACGTTGAGATAACCTGGTGTATCAGAGCAATATCTGTATATTAGCCAGCTTTCTTTTCCCTTAATCAGATTGATCTTTGTTTCTTATTGTGGACTCTTAATGTCATCGTGTACAATTCTATATAGGGAGTCATAAAAGGTCATAATAATAAAGATTAATTCTCTCTTAGTAGATGTAGGCCCAATTGGCCGCACCATGTAAATTCTTGCGTACTCATTTTCTCTCTTATGCTCTTAACATGGTATCAGAGCATGCCGATCCATCAGTAGTGATCCATTGCTCACTTGGGGGCCGGTTCATCTCTCTTGATCGTGGTCCATGTCTTGCGGGTTCGTCCATAATTGTGGAGTGAGTTGAAGCCATCCCAATCTCTCTCGTTCGTTTTTGCTTTGTTTGTAACCCCGTGACCTTGATGAATAAGGATTGGGTTCCTTTTTTTTTGCCATCGCATTCTATTTTTCCATAGTGGGGTGTCCTGGACTCAATTTTTGCAAACAGACGCTTGCAATATCTTCGCCATCTAAGCTTCTAGTAGTTGGTTTACATCATAATAATTGTCGGCTACGAGTTACTATTTCCCCTTACTTTGTTTGCAAAGTCTTCATCATTATAATTGCTTGCTAAATTTCCCACTCCTTGGTGCTTTCGTCCTTTTTCATCTTATGCAATTTAAGCTTAGCCTCCATTAGTTTTCATCCTCTAAATGTCCACAGCCCTTGAGAACTCCATTCTATGTTTTTATATGAGGACTTTAGAAGGCTAGTGAGCTTGTGAGAATACAAACCCATAAGCAATTTGCATGCCTTGTTTTGTTTGCAAAGTTGTTCCCTCTTTTGGTTTGCTTTTCCATGGGTAACTATAGCTTCAGCTTCTGATTTGGCGTGTTGGATACCCGGCCCTCTCTCTCCGGCCTTTCTTTTTCCAACACCCGGGGCTCTCTCTCCGGCCTTTCTTTTTCGAAGTCCGACTGCTGGTGGTCTCTTCTCTCATAAGTTTGCGGTGGAATCCTCAGATCATGTTATTTCAAGAAGGCAATATTTTTATTCAACGATTTGGTGGGCTATCGTGTGCACTTTTCAGCTTCAATAATTACAGGGTGTTGAACCTCTGGGTTTTTCAGATATTCTTTCTCGGTATTCTTTTTCAGCTTAGCTCGGTAAGGACTTTATTCGTTCCTTTTTATTTAACCATTGTATTTGTTCTCATGGCTAAAAACTCTAACAATACTGAGCCAAATCCCAACCTTCTAATAACCACTAAATTATTAAAAGGAGGGGTTAATTATATTTTTTGGGCAAACTCTGCCAAATTATTTATTAGTGGAAAAAGAAAATTAGGATACATAAATGGAACTAAAAAAGCCTCTCTAGGTATTGATCCAAAATATGAGGAGTGGGAAACCAATAATGATTTGGTAAAAAGTTGGCTTTTGAATTTTATAGATCGCAAAATTGCTTATGGATTTCAGTTTTGCTCCATGGCTGCTACTGTCTTGACTAAAGCCTAAACTATATATGGAGGTCTAAATAATGCCGCAAAAGTTTATCAAATTAAACAAGAAATTATGAATTTGAAGTTGTGTGATCAAACTTTTAGTGAGCTTATTGACGTTGTCTTCGGTATATTTGATCAATTGGATTATTATCTGCTCACCACTACTGATCTGAAAACACTTGAAACTAAAAAAGATCAAGAAAAGATATTTGCCTTGTTGTCTGTTCTAGGACCTGAACATGAGGCTTTGAGAAGCCAAATCTTATTGTCTAAAGAAATGCCTGACTTTGATTCTGTTTGCTCCATTATTAATAGAGAAGAATCTAAGCATCAGGCTATGATTGGAAATAATCAAAATCATCCAGAGCAATCTGACAGGTCGGCTCTTAAAAGTGAACTTGATCATAGCTATGGAAAAGCCTTTATCTCAAACATTAAACTCGGGCATAATCGTGGCAAAAACCATGGTACTAGCAGACCTTACTGTCTTGAATGTAAGAAGGAAGACCATTCTATAGAAAATTACTAGAAATTTCACCCTGAAAAAAGGAGAGAAAAATGCAAGGAAAAATAAAAACTCTGCTCAAATAACCAACAATGATGTTCATCAAACTCTTGAGAAGTTAGCCCAAATGTTCTAGAATTTCACAAAACTTCGATTGCTTCCAACTCTGATACTCCTAACCATGAACCAGGTAAATTCATTTCTTTTTTTTCCAATCACCAACATCATGTGTTATTGATTCTGGAGCTACTGACCATATGATTGGGACTCCTAATCTACTTTTAAATCTTGATAAAAATACAAAAGGGAATCCTGTCATAATAGCAGATGGAACTCTCAATCTTGTTGAAGGAAATGGAAAAACCAAAGTTTTTAGTAGCTCATCTTCCTCTGATGTTCTTTGTTTACCTTCTTTTTCATCTAATATGTTATCGGTTAGTAAAATCACCCAAAGTCACAACTGTGATGTAATCGTTTATCCTTCAAATGTGTTGTTCTAGGACTGGGTCACGGGGAGGAAGATTGGTGAGGGGAAGTTGGTTCATGGGTTTTACATTTTGGATTATACCACAAAAGCCCTTGTCACTTCTAAAGAGAAGTAGGTAACACATAGTAAAAAATGACATATGAGATTCGGTCATCCCTCTGAGAAAATTCTTTGTTATGTTTTTTCTTTATTGCATTTGGACTCTATGAACTGTGATATTTGTCAGTACTCGAAACAAACTCGTTTGCCTTTTAGAAGTTTTATTAAAACATCTCTTGCTCCATTTAATTTAATTCACACTGATGTTTGGGGACCTGCTCCAATTAAATCTACTCGTGGATGTCGATATTTTTTGACATTTATTGATGATTTTTCAAGGACAATTTGGGTATATTTAGTCCATTCAAAAGATCAAGTTTTTCTCACTTTTCGAGAGTTCTCTAAAATGATTGAAACTCAATTTGATTCAAAAATTAAAGTGTTGAAATCTGACAATGAGACAGAGTATGTGAACAATAATTTTTCTATTTATCTTAAAGAGAAATGGATTATTTATCAAATTTCTTGCGTTGGAACTACCCAACAAAATAGGATTGTTGAAGGCAAGAGTTGCCATTTACTTGAGGTTACTCAAGCTCTGATGTTTCAGAGTAATATGCCAAAATATTTTTGGGGAGATGTTGTTTTAACATCATGTTACTTAATCAATAGATGGCCAAGCAAACTTTTGAACAATAGATATCCTTTGGAAGTTCTAAAAGGAAAGAAGACTTATTTGACTCATCTCAAAATATTTGGATGTGTCTATTTTGTGCACAGTCAAAATGTTGATAAATTAAGCGCTAAAACAAAAAAATGTATTTCATCTGATACTGTCCCACTCAAATGGCATATAAATGCTATGATCCGCTCAACCAACAAGTTATCATTTTTCGTAATGTTGTTTTTAAGAAAATGAACCATATTTTGTTCCCACTAAGGAAAAGGTTAAGGGGGAGACACATATGGTTATGCCCAACATCACTGTTGATAATTTTGATACTGATAAAAATAATAAAAATGAGAATGGAGGAGAAGCAATTGAAGTTCCTCATGAAGAAGAACCTCAAGCTGAACCTCACCAAATCGACGCTCGTGTGAGCCCCCCTTTCCATTAGTCGACCTCAATTTACCACTCGTCTCTCAAGTAAGTTTCATGATTTTTATACCGATAATGCTTCCATCTATCCTATTGAACAATTTGTTGATTACTCTCATATCTATCAAAATTACTTTTCTTATCTTAGCTATGTTTCTTCCAATATGGATCTGGCTAACTTTCAAGAGGCTATTTCCAAGTTAGTTTAGCAAAAGGCTATGGAAGAAGAACTTCAGTCCCTTGACAAGAACTATACTTCAGAACTTGTCAAGTTACCCAAAGGAAAGAAAGTGGTTGGAAATAAAAAGTGGTTGGAAATAAATGGGTTTATAAAATCAAGTACAAGAGTGATGGTACAATCGAGTGGCACAAAGCTAGGTTGGTTGCAAAAGGGTTTACACAAACTTATGGTGAAGACTATAAAAAAACTTTCGCACCTGTGGTCAAAATGAACTCTGTTAAAGTTCTTCTTTCAATTATCACAAATCAAAATTGGCCCTTGTTCCAACTCGATGTTAAAAATTCTTTTCTTCAAGGTGACTTAGAAGAAGAGGTGTATATGAAAATACTTCATGGAAACAATTCAAATCTTGCTTGCAAACTAAATAAAGCAATATATGGCTTAAAACAATCTCCTAGGGTCTGCTATGTGCTTATTAAATAATGGTTTTACTAGCAATACTGTTGATTCTTCTATGTTTATTAAAAGAAATTCTGTCGAAATTGTTGTTGTTTTGGTATATGTTGATAACATTATAGTCACTGGGAGCTACATAGAAGGGATTGATCATTTAAAGAAATATCTCGACAATGCTTTTGATATTAAAGATTTAGGAAAATTAAGGTATTTCCTTGGTATAGAAGTTGCTTATTCTAAGAAATGGTTGTTTCTTTCACAAAGCAAATATATTTTAGATCTCTTGAGAGATACTGATAAAATTAGAGCTAAACCTATTGATACTCCAGTTGAGGTAAACAACAAGATCTCCATCGAGGATGGTGAACCTCTTCACGATGTTGGAAAATATCAGCGAATTGTTGGAAAATTAATTTACTTAACTATTACCAGACCAGATATCACCTATGCAGTGAGCATGGTTAGTCAGTTCATGCATACCCTCAAATCTTCTCACATGCAGGCTGTTGATAGAATTCTAAGATATTTAAAATCATCCCTTGATCATAGAATCTGGATGAAAAACAATGGACATGAAAACATAATTGGTTATTGTGATGCAAATTGGGCTGGTAACCCTTCAGATAGAAAATCTACTACAAGTTTCTACATTTTTGTTGGTGGAAATATTGTCACATGGAAATGTAAAAAGCAAAATGTTGTCGCTGGATCTAGTGCTAAGGCAGAATATCGTGCCATGGCGTCCACAACTTGTGAACTAATTTGGTTAAAATAATTTTTCAATGACTTAGGTTTCAAGTCAGCCAAGCCAATGCCATTATTTTGTGATAACCAAGCTGCAATCCAAATTGCAACTAATTATGAAAGAACTAAACATATTGAAGTTGATTGTCATTTTGTCAAGGAGAAGGTTCAAGCCAAGATGATTTGTACTCCTTATGTTAACAGTGAAAATCAACTTGTAGATATCTTCACTAAAGCGGTTGGTAAGAAAAAATTCATCCGTGCTCTTGACAAATTGGACTCGTTCAATCTCTTTGCACCAACTTGAATGGGAGTGTTGAGACAACCCGAAGCAATATCTGCATATTAGCCAGCTTTCTTAAATCACGTTGATTTCTCTTAATCAGGTTGATCTCTGTTTCCTATTGTAGACTCTTCAATATAGAATGTTATCATGTACAATTCTATATATCTGTACAAAGGAGCCATAGAAAGGTCATAATAATACAAATTAATTATCCGTTCGTGAATGTAGGCCCAATTGGCCAAACCACATAAATTCTTGCATACTCATTTTCTCTCTCATACTCTTAACAGGTTCACTGTGAATGGGTTTAGAGAGAGAAAAAAAGAAGGCATGTTGTGAATGTGGTCTTTCTTGCTGTGAGAGAAGAGAGTGACATCTTCCTAAACTTAATAAATGGACTCAGAGAAGAAATGGTGGCCAACCTAGAGCAAGAAAGAAGAGATAGTGTCTTTCTACCTGGGTATAGGTATTTGGAGGGTTATCTACAGAAAGATTGTGGTTGTTTCCAGTTAGGCAACACTGTTTCGAGCCCTGAGGTAACAAATATCATTCACATCTTTTGTTTAATCGTGTTTAAAAACTCGGTGATTCGGGTCGAGAATTGTCAATCCAGATTAAGAATCGGCCATGACCAAGCAAGCTAGACATAAAAATAAGAACTGTGTTGGTCCCCTCCAAAACCCACCTCTTTATATTTTTTCCCCTTGTATTTTAAATTATATGTGCCCTTAATCCCAACAACCAAGCGCGCCAACACACAAATCCCTCTTTTTACTTTTTTGGCTTATGTTATACAGGACGTATGCGCTTTGAACTTGAAAGGGTCGACTGCATGGGAGAATCATCCAAGTGAAGTACCAGTTAGAGCAGTAGCTGAAAGAAGTCCACCCCTCTGCAACCGTTAATAGCACAGCTTTCATCAGTACAAAAGAGTCCCCAATCCTCAGGACTTGCTGATATGCAGAAGAAAAAGAATTGGGAGAGGTTTGTCAAACAAAAAAACCCAGAAGAATGTAAGAGATCCCCCAGAGAAGAAAACAGAGTGGTTGAGAGAACGTTTCAACACCTACATGGTGTTTGCTGTGATATTCGCCACTCTCATTTCGAGAATTGATTTTTTCCTCCTGAAATCGACAATGCATCTAGTGATTTTTATTTTAAGAGGCTGTATCTAAATGAACTCATATTGTGTAATTTGGTGTTGTTCACCCCATCGGTAATCATCATCTTGCTGATCGTGAGAGTTATACCAGTCCGACTCGGTATATTAATGCAAGTGGTGGAGGTCATAATGTGTCTCTATATACTCTTGGTTTGGATATTTCATCTTCCGTATCGTGAGAAAGACCTTCTTGTCCAGAAACATAACGGAGGAGATTGAAGAGAAACCTGGTGGTTCAAGCGGGCAACAACAACCAAATACTGATCTTCAGTCCGGCACAGTATGCGATGGCGTTCGTCATTCCTAGGTAAAATTTTGTTTTTTTTTAATTTTTTTAAATTATTATTATTATTATTTTTTTATGAACAATCCCAACCAAGGTAAATTTTCTTTAGAAATATTCTTTTAGCTCATTTCATTTGTTTGTTTCCATTTTATGTCTGTGTCCGTGTGGGTTGTGATTTGTGAATGACCCTTGGTTCCATTACACTTGGTTCTAGGAACTAATATTGTTCATAAAAAAATAATAAACACTCACATTTGATATCTCGCTTCCATTATTACACTTGGTTCTAAGAACTAATATTATTAAAACTCTGTTATTTTTGTGTAACTGTGTTTCAAAACAAGAGTGGGGTGTGGGTACAAGGGGAGGGCCTTCATGTATACGTGCTAGGTCACTCTTCCTATGGACCATGATCTGATAAAACTATA
This sequence comes from Amborella trichopoda, assembly GCF_000471905.2. Next base: position 2,162,314 of record NW_006497108.1, read on the forward strand.
GGACCCTCTACTTTTGTTACAAGAGGTCAATATGCTATCGGATATAAAAATCCAACGGCATTATATGACAGAACTGGCAGGAGTCCACTTGGACTTGGGCGAGTAATTCCGCCTCACCCTATATACGAGACCAAGTAACCCTGAGTTGTGTGCATAAATCGGGTTATGTAAAAAAAATTACAAAAAAAGGAAAAAAACTTTAGAGTTGTTATAAAGTCATTTACTTTTGGTACAAAAATCACAATTATCATTAGCTATCTGATGTGAAATATGAAAGATCAAAGTGTATCACATAGTCCTAGAAATTTTATGACCTTGTAACCAATCAATGACACATCTCCAGCCGCCTGATTTCATATTTAATGGCCGACAATGATTGTGACTTCCTTGTATAAGAAAATAAATAGTTTTATTGTATACATTTCCTTAAAAAATCCCAAATTATGAATCAGGTTTTGTTAGATCCATTTTTTCAACACCTTGAAGCTTATTTTAACTTTTAAAGTTGTTTTTTGTATTGTTTTAATGGTACTACTGTATTCAAAAGTTTAACAAAAGAAGAGAGCTTTCAATCCATTTAGGAAAAGAGTATCAACACAAGAGTGTAAAGTCTTGTTTGAAAAAAACTTAGGGTTATTGTGTACATTACTAAACGTATAAATAAATAATTTGAGAGTTCGCAACTAGATTACGGCTTACAACGAACGTCAAATTCACCATGAGTCTAAGGGCTTGTAGCATATGGAAACTGCTTGGGTTTCTCCATCTTTTTTACTACACATGGGTTTTCAATTTACAGAGTGACTTGCCATTCTGCTCGATCAAGGGGGACTGATAATCTTCCTATTTTACATGTAAACACCACTTGGTTGTTGATGCTCTTGCTAAGAGAGCATCTTTTTGCCCCAACGCTACTGTTTGGCACTGTCGTCCACCAGATTTTTTTTTTTCCTTTGCTATTTCATGATCTCACGCAACTGCCGTACTATAAGGTTGTACGATAAATATGTTTCTTTTCTGATCTAATTAAGGAAGAACCGGTAAGGGACCTTCTCTCCCCCCATTGACTTACCCAAAAACAAAAAATAAAGTAGAACATAAAACTTGCGTAGTTCGGCATAAACAAATATGACTAATTTTGTTGCACGAATTTTTGGAGGGGGAGGAGGGCTGAAATTTCATGTGGTAGAGAGAGGTTTTTTTATCTTTTGTCAATATGCTTATCTCTCCTCCATGTACTCTTTTGCTCATTTTAAATTTTTTACCTTGAGATGTTAAAAGTAGCTACATATGATCTAGGAGACCAGAAGGTTCAATGAGTAACATCCGAGTAAGTCTTATTTATCTTGCTTTGTTACTGGAATTAGGTTTGAGCGAATTGAAATTAGGGTTTTACAGTAACACTATCTTTTTTCTTTGGTATCTATAGATCTTTCCATTGAAAGCATGTAATTTAGTTTACTTAATTTACAATATTTTAGATTCTCATTTTGAAGATTTCACATACCTTGAGACTAGGATATTACCCCAACATTGTTCACTTATCTTTGAAATTAGCTTGAAATTAGGATTTTAAAGTCAAGCGTCTACTACCTATGAAATTTTCAGGTATCAAAGAACTTGTAAAGCTTGAGGGTTTTACAGAGTATATGATATATATAGGGATATTTATATGAAACCATTGAACCAAGTCCTAGTTTCTCTAAAATTAGGGTCATGGAGAGATTGAAATTAGGGTTTTGTAGAAATAACTTCACTTATTTATGAAAATTCGGGTATCAAAGAACTTGTAAAGCTTGAGGGTTTTACAGAGTATATGATATATATAGGCATATTCATATGAAACCATTGAACCAAATCCTAGTTTCTCTAAAATTAGGGTCATGGAGATATTGAAATTAGGGTTTTGTAGAAATAACTTCACTTATTTATGAAACTATCAAGCTTCTCCCCCATAATTACTTAATTTAATTAACCTGATTCACAATATTGTGGCTTTTCACTGAAATTAGCATTTATTTTGGGATTAGGAGTTTTATAATAGGGTTTTCTCTTAAATTAGGATTTATCAAATTTGAGTTTACTTTTAAAATTAGTGCTTTCTTTAGAAATTAGATTTTACGTAGCTTCAAGTTATATTTTACTTTATTATCTATGAAGTAGCGTCGGATTAGGTTTCTAAAGGAAAATTTGGGGTTTCTCTTAACACCATAAAATTCCCAATATTTGCTCCTATTTATCAATAATTAGGGTTTTCTAAATCAGAGTTGTTGTTTTTTTCTCTCTTTTTTTCCCCTCTAACGACTAACTTGCCTAAATGTCGACGTAGTTTTGATATGGCTTGTCAAGACTGTCTTATCCGCATTACCCTTGTGTTCCCCTTCACTCTCCTTGAATTTCTTGAACACCATAGTTATTGGTAATACTACGTAATTGAGATGAGTGACCCTAAGATAATGCTTCATCATGAAGATGTAAAATTCAAGTTATCCTTGACATATATGAGAGACCCAATTCAAACTATCATATTCGAACCTCATTTATCCAACGGTTGCAGCCTATCTTGAAAGGGTTGGACATTAATACTTCATACATTTCAAAGTGTCTGATTGCCTTAGTCCTCATCACTAATCACTTCTTGAACCTCACCTGGCTAATTTAGATTTGGCATCTCTCACATGTGTTAATGAAAATATGTTCAACACATCTGTAATGTGGGAGTCTTTAGATCTCTACAATCCCAATATTGGGCAAAGAGCAGCCTGGACAACTTGAATACAAACACTCCAACTTTGTTTTTTAGTGAGTTTGGACTTCACTAACGATGGGAAAAATAGGTTACCATCACTTAAGGAGGAAAGGTTCCTCCAAGTATTGCATTTTGAGACCCTCTCATGCTAAACTTTGGCTCAAAATCTAGACAGATAAAGTCATGAAGACTAATTTTTGTTGCTGACTTTTGGCTTCTTATTTTTACTTTTTACAATAAAGAAATAAATTTCTAGAATTGCTTTTCATGAATTGTCTGTTTTCTAATTTTGATATTTTGATCATCAAGACATCCAGTATTTATGGCCTATATAGGTTCATTGCATACTTAAGGGAATTATTTGTCATTTTTTATTCATTCTTAAAATAACGATTTGGAGAGAAATGTGTAGCCTGTGATTTGCGTTGGATTTGCAATGCGCTTGAACAAGTTCAGAGAGTGGATAAGATTTGGTTTTGTTTGTTTCTTATGGCTTGGGTTCATGAAATTAGTTTGGATCCTAAGGTCATGTTGAAGGTAAGATATAAGGAAAAAAGAAGAGAGCTGCTTTCTTTGATGTGAATTGATTTTTTTTCCGTGTGTTTTTCTTAATTTATGTTATTGATAGTTGTTTAATTTTTTGGCATAAGTAGGATTGCAATGTGTTGCAAGAGCATTTACGAGGATCTAAGGATTTCATAGATTAGTTTCCCTTCTCTTATAATCTATATAAATTATTTATTTGGCTTTGTATATTATCAATTTTTTATTCTATTTGCTTCCTATAGATGGATTGATCTAATCTCTCTCTCTATACCTTTGACATGTTTTCTTACGTCAAAAATCTTCTAAAACCCCTCTGATAGTCTTAAAAAATATCAAAAACTAAATATAATATCAACGTGTCATGTTTGGATATATTTCTCGCAACTCTAAAAAACCTTTCGGTTCTATGAAAATAAAAAAATAGGCCTAGGTGATGTGCCCAGGCCCCAGGCCCCGCGCCCGCTTGGGCGCTAACCAAGCCGCTTTTTGGAGCACCAGTGTTGATTGATCATTGTACTGTTCTTAATCATGATTTTCAGTTTTAGATGATATATGTTTAATTATCTAAATTTGATTGAATAAGTTGAACTGCAAGTAAATGCTACAATACTATTGTGATTATGTTTTATTTTGAGTTAATATTTGATTTTTCGAGTAGATATTGGAGGGTTTTTGGTTCTATTGCTTTATCATAAGAAATTACCAAGCAATGCAACTTTTAATCAAATACTTTAGTAGCGTATCATCTATCCTAGACTTCATCCTTTCACATACACGGATTGCTTTAGAAAGTCTAGGGTTGTGATCTTATCTGATTCGGGCTTTTTCTTTGATACATGGACTTCTTGGGTATGGAAATGTTGAAGTTAATTAAGAAAAAAACAAAGAAAAAGAAAAAAAAAACAAAAAGGTGAAAGCAAGGAGGTTCCATTTAGCTTTTAGAGATATTAGCTTTTGGGTTTTTTATTTGATGGATTTATGACATATGATATAGAGGAGAAAACGTTTACATTTTATAGTTCGCACCGGTAAATGAAAGCTTGGTGAGAGAGCCAAAGAGTCAGCCAAGTTAATAATAGAGACGGAATCAATTTGAGAAATGAGCATTGAAACCTAACTTTTGCTTGCCCTCTTTGCTTCATCTGGATATTAAAGATATTGTAGAAACGAAAAGCAATCCACGAAAACAAGAAAAGGAAAAAACACAAAAGAAAGAGACAATCAACCACAACGCAAAGATATATGTAGTTCGGCAACGTGCCTACGTTCAAAGGAGATGAGAGCTTCTTTACTGATAATGGAGAAAGAGACAATCAACCACAACGCAAAGATATATGTGGTTCGGCAACGTGTCTACGTCCACGGGAGATGAGAACTTTTTTACTGATAATGGAGAATAGGGTTATAATTGCTATCTTCCTCACGCCTCTCTGTTCTCTCTTATTCCAAAGAGATCTATGTTTTTCCTTTAATCCTTGATGAACCCCTAATCGCAAGATGGTATAAATTACCGAAATACCCTTAAACCCTCCATGCTTTTAACGGCCCTTCTGAGTTATCCTTTTGACTCTACCTTGACAGATCTATTTTCTCATAATAGAAGACATCAATCATCAATAAATCATACCATATCTATTGCCATGTCAAGATCTGAGCAATGATTGATGAATGGAGAAGAATGCCAGTGATCTTGAGGCCATTCTTAAACCAATGAATCTGTAGTTTTAATATTTCACAATCTTTTTCTTTCTTTTTTGCATGATACTTACTTACTAATATGTAGTAGGTGAATGCTTGAGTTAATAGGCGAGTGCCAAGTTTTTTCTTTTTCTTTGTTTTCCCCTTAAGCGGCCATAAAGATAATTAGTGATTTGTAATTTTTATTCTCAAGTGAAACGTGTTGTATACGTCAAAGCTTTAAACTAGATGGGTTGATATTTAACAAATAAAGTAGGAGAAATAAAGCAAGAAGTACATACCACAGGAACACCAATACTTATGTGGTTCACCCTAGAAGGGTCAAATATTTACGTGGTTCACCCTGGAAGGGCTACATCCATAGGCATGACAAACTGAAATCCACTATATCAATGACAGTTGCATCAAATATTTTGGAACAAACATCGACAAAAAACCCAAGTCAAACAAACCTTTGTAAACAACTCTCCCTTCTTTCTGTTTACTTTTGGCAATCATTACCAACAACACTAAATAGAGACGCGAGAGCAACGAGAAATTTACTTGCTCTAACTAAAAGAGGGAACAACCCAAAATCCCTATGGGAACCGCTTGTGTATAATAAACAACCTCTCAATCTTTTTGGAAACAACACAAAATCTCCATGGGAACCTCCTTTCTACAAGAAACAAGCATCTCAATCTTCGAGAGTCTAAAAGAAGCACCATCACAATATTTCTGTCTAAAAGATGCTTTCTTCTCTCTATGAGGAAATTACATCTTATGTACAGGAGGCTTTAGCTCCCTCTCTCTCCAAAGGAACCACCATTCCCCTATAGTGACCCAAATAGGGCACACCAAAATTATTTGTACTTTCATCCCATATATATAAGATAAAGAGTCCATACTATCCTGTAGATATTACATGTATCTAAAAAAACCAAGAGTCCTAATCCTTTTTGGATTTCTGCTTCCCTTAGGAAACTTTTCAATATCAATCTCAATCCCATTTATTATGGGAATATCTCAATCGGAATATCTCAATGAATCCCATAAAATATGGGAATATCTCAATCCCACATAATTTGGGAATATCTTAATCCCATAAAGATTTTTTAGGTGATTTTGGATAGCACCAAATCTAACAAAATGCATATTTTCTCTTACCATTCCTGTTAAATGCTCTAAATATTCCAATGTAGATTACATCATCTCGCAGCACATATTTATATGCTATCCGATTTCTTAGAATATATATATATATAT
>NW_006497108.1:2173726-2207203 GCF_000471905.2 Amborella trichopoda
CCTATAGGTGAAAATAAATAGTGATTTCGCCTACTTTCATCATCATCCAATTTCATCGAGCGGTCACGATTATCCGATAGTGTTTTATTTTATTTTATTTTTTTAAAAAATCGAAATGACTTGAAATTTGGAGGGTATGTACATCTTACAGAGGCGCATCTAATAAAAATATAAAAAAAATTATCCTCAAAAAATAAATTGACCAAAATATTTTGGAGGTATTTTGTCAATTTTTTCATGTAAAATATTTTTTTTTATGTAATTTTCAAAGATTATCCTATTTTTTATGAATACAAGTTTCAAATTTCAGGTTATTCCGATTTGTGAAAAAAAAATGAAAAATAAAACACTACCGTGCAATCATGACTGCACGATGAACTTTGGATGATGATGGGGATAGGCGAAATCACTGTTCATTTTTACCTATAGATATTGTGTAGTGTTTTTCTTATATATATATATGTCTTAAGATACAGTTGAGCAATACTTGACGGGATTGTATGCTATGAGACCATTTACCCTTTGTATATGGATATCACAATTATTTACAATCAACTAACATAAATTTGATACAACCGTTGCATTAGTTCACTACCCGATTTATTTTAATTTTGGTTGTTTAGTAGATAGATATTTTAGGAGGTCTAGAATAAGGGTCCGTAAATTGAAAGAGGTCATTCCCTATCATAGAGACGCCAGATAATGAAAAATTTATAGCGAGTCCGTTATCTTCTTAGTTATGAAAAAAAAAAAAAGTTCCACTTTCTCAGTAAAGTGGCGTTGGTAGAAGTTGGGTCATAGTGTTCTGTTTGATATTATCTTCTTCTTCTTCTTCTTTTATATTTTATTTTTTATTTTATATGTCTTTAGAGTTGTGAATGTAAACTTCTGTTAAAAAGAGTAAGTGAATTGTAATTGAAGAAATTGAATTTTATGAATGAAAGAATGTGATATTTGAGATCATGTAGAGTGAGTGAGTGAGAGATAGCCCTTTATAGATGTTTTTTCTTTTCATTTGCTTATGGGCTTACATTTGAATACTTGTATTGATACTTTTTGTTTTTTCTTCTTATGATTTTTTTCACGATTTTTATTTTTTTCTTATTGTGATTTTCTTCATGATTTTTTCTTTTCTCTTGAACGTAGTTAACTAGCTGGTGTTGTTTGCTGGTAAATTTTATACTGTGTCACTAATCTATCCTTCTCTTTATTTAACGTTGATACCACCGGTCTGATGTTTAAGTTTATAAAGAAGACAAAAAAAAAAGATTTTAAGTCTATAAAGAAGACAAAAAAAAAAAAAAGATTTGAAGTCTAAAAAATAAGAAAGTAAATGACTCAATTCCTAAGCTCAATTCCAAAAGATAGCAAACCGCTTGACGATTTATAATCCTATGTCTTAAGTTCAAGTAGTAGCAAGAATAGGGCCCACTCCCCACCAACTCACACCAAAAAGAAGAAAACAAGTGGGCTACAATATTGCGTATCTTGTTGACCTTAACACGTCACTTTCCGACAATAATTGATTGAGACAGGCCGGGGCCGTTAACACTATGTAGCGTGTGGTCACGATTCAGTCAAGGTCTTTACGCGTTCCATGCTCATAAGTTTTCGCTGGTCAGCATTCCAAAGCAATACTCAAGCCATTGAAAAAGTTTTGGGAAATTTACGTACAAGCCCTTCTTTTTTTTTTATTGTCATTACAGTCTCGGCCCAAAATGTAGTATTTATGCTGAGGTTCTTATTCCTTATTCTTTTATTTCCTCAAAATTTATTTTTTTTCGGTCAAGATATTAAATTTGTTTTTTTATTTTTATGATATTAATAGGTTGGTTTGGTATTTTTGATATCAAAGCATCGAACATCAACTACCCTACTGTTTTTTTATTTTTTCAAATTTTGCCTTCGGTCAAAATATTAAATTTGTTTTTTTATTTTAATGATATTCATAGATTGGTTTGATATTCTTATTTTTTATCTGCTCGAGAGCATAGATTTCGATCCGATTTAAATAATTCTCTCACTGACTCGGCTTATCCATGGATTGAAGGACGGAATATATGGTGCAACTCATGTGTGATTTCTGTTGATACAGTCCGGGTTTGAATATCGAGTCATGTAGTCGAGTGATTAGATTTATAATGGTCACTTAGATTAGTTGCATTAATGCTAGGTGACCCGTCATTATATTAAGTGAGAAGGTGACGAGGTGCATATGTGTAACAGTACAAGCATGCTCTAGCAGGAGCACACTGTATGGTTACTAACTCGGGAAAAACGACTAATTAAGAGGTTTTTTTGCATGGGACTTTGGCATCCATTTTAAAATCAGCACATGATTAATTTCAAGAAAAAAAATTTTGGCTTCTTAAGAGTTGGGTTTATGTCCCCAAAATTTGGGGTCATAAGATAACAGGGCCTTACCTAAGGGAGTGAATATACAATATGCTATCTTTCGCGTCTAAAAGGATGAAATCTGCAAGAAACATCGGCGAAAAAACACAGGAAGAAAAACTACACGTCAATCACGATCACCGTAGCTGAAAATAAATAGCAACCTCTAGAAAATTATCACCCGGCTCACTCTTTCTTTATTATCTAATACTTATTCTTTTCCTTCATCTAAACCATTGTTCGTAAATCGCTCGTTCTAACCGCTAACCGCTCGGTTAGATCGGAACCAGATATTGGCCGGTTTCGGTTTTTGGTGGATAGGGTGATCAATCGGTATTTAAAAAAAAAAGGAATTAAAAAAAATATATATATAAATTATAAAAAATAAGAAATTTGATTTCTAATGCATTTTAAATCTTCTTTACAATATGGTAAAGATTAAAAAATGTATTGGTCATTAATATTCACTTTTATATTTTTCTCATCTGTTTTAGAAATTTTTTATAATAGCCCTTGAAAAATAAAATTGGTTAAAATCTATTTTTTTTATTAATTTTCAACTTCATTTGAATATGTTTTATTTTAATCATTCTTTATATATTTTTTATATAAACTTTTTTATATTTTTGAAAACTTTTTTTACCGCCCGTGACTTGCCCAATTAAAATGGTTGAATCGGCCGGTTTACCGGTTAGACAAGTTACACTGTTTCCAGACCCATGTTTGATTAACCGTTCCAATTTAATTTTACAAACACTAATATAAACATAGCAATTGTCGGATCTCTTTTTTTCTAAGAAAGGGGGTCCCATACCTTGACTTGATAAGATTGAGGAAATTTCCTTTCAATGACACGCACTTTTGTAATTTGTTATCGGCTTCTTTTCATGTGGCCAAGAAAAGTCAAGGGTTGGGCGTTCTATCGTAAAAGCTCGTGCTCTTATGGGGCCATATCGTACAATTTTTAGACAGTCCTGTGTTAAAAATATTAGGCAGATCAAACCACATTTGAGTACATGTTAATTAGTGAAATCTTAAATGGTGTATATTAAGGGAACGATGTTACAACTAATATAGGCACAATTAGAATTAGTCTTAATTGGTGCATGTTAAGGGAATCATGCTACTAAGTACTAATCCATATACACCAACGACATACATAACGTCACACCAGGGGAAAAATCTAGGAAAATATTTAAAAATTTTGGGAGCGAGGTTCTCCATGTAAAATTCTATTTTTCTTATTAGAAAAACATATCAAAATACCCATCGGACTTGAACAAATTATATTTGTATACTTATATTTCTTTTATGTTTAGTCCCATCCTGAGTTTTCTTCAAGTTGAGAATATTTGAACATTGAAGCAGCACACAGGTATTTAAAAAAAAAAAACCAACAAGAGGAAATCTAAGCTTTTTGGTCCCCTTTCCTTGAACATGGAATAACTTTTCCTTGGCCCATCTCCCTCCATCCTACTTATCTATAAATACATGGTGCTTTGTGCACAATTTGTGTGTATATGCGAAAGAAAGAGAATCTCCATATGTAAAAGAACAGTAATCTGTGCTTTGTGCTCAGTTTGTGTGTATGTGAAAGAGAGAGGGGATAAAGCTGCTCAGAATATCGAGAGAGAACCATGGACCAAAGGTTGTTGAATGCATGCAGAAGTGGGGATTATGATGCTTGGAGGGCACTAATTGAGCAGGATGAGAGCATGCTAGATGGTGTAACAGCGGTAACTCTTGAAACCCCACTTCATTTGGTTTTCAGGCACGGGCATGTGGAAATGGCAAAGGAAATCCTCAACCTAAGACCACTCATGGCATTTCCAGAGAACTACCAAGGCCTCTCCCCAATGCACATTGCTGTTGCATATAGACAACCTCGAATTGTAGAAGCATTTCTTTGCAGCGACACTCAGTTCTTGTTTTTCCAGAGAGATAGAGATGGTCGGAACCCCGTCCATCACATGGCCATGAGGGGGTATGAGGACATGTTGTTTGCGGTCCTCCAGTCATGCCCTGAGTTGGCGGAGAGCCTCACGGATCGGCACGAGAACATTCTCGATCTGTGCCTCAAATATCACCATAAGGAGATGAAGATCAAGTTGATCGAAGAATTTGGTGTTGTGCGCGATCAAAGAGATGACCATGGCAACACTGTTTTGAGCCTTGAGACTGCTGCTTCGAGACCTGAGGTAACAAATGCATTTGGCATCTTTTGTTTTTGTTTAAGAGTGTTTAAAAACTGTGATTTGGAATCGTCAATTTGGATTAAAAATCAACCATGACCAAACTAGCTCCAGCTGGAAATGGGAACTGACTTGGTCCCCCAAAACCCACCGTTTTATATTTTATCGAGATTGTATACAATGAGACTATTTATCTTTCATATAAGTGGTCACAATTACTTACAACCATTATTATTATTATTATTATTATTTAATCTCGGATTTGAGGTTTTTAATAGACGAAATAGGATTTTCATCATGAATCCTTTGAGAGATTCTAGGTTTGAATCCATGGAGTTGTTGGGTTTGGACTTGGATCTCTTGATCGCTTCATGATTTGAGGTTTTTAAATATAAATTTTACTCTTTTTTTAGTAGGTTTCCGGTGATTCGCATTTGTGTCGGTCATCTGCGATTTCGATGTTTGAAATTAGTGGTAGTAAGAAACTATATGTATGATTCGAACGACTCAATGCACCAATCAAGAATTTATTGCCTTACTCAACAATATCGTCTTGTTGAAAGTGCAATCACAAAGATTTGTAGTATTGCAATCACAAAGGTTTCTAGAATTGAAACCACATTTCTCGATACTATTTGAAGTTGCGCTTTAATTTGATTGTTTAGAGCATGAGCTCTATACAAACTACACCCCATACATACACACAACTAAAAATATGAATAATAGTGCAAAATATATATAATATATTACGAAAAAAGGATTCTTTGGACTGTCTAATCAGCCGGAAAGTGTACCTCACTCGTTCAATATGTTTAGTAGGTCGATGGTTTCAGAAGTATATAGAAAATCAGCTCGGCTAAGGTAAGGTAAGGTACTTGGGCTTTGCCTTAGCTTAGTAATATTGGCAAGTCCGAAATCCGAATAACTCAATCGAGTCGAGTACACTTAAAAAAAAAAAAATTGAAAATTGAAAAAAGGCTAAAGAAAGGTTTAAAAATATTTAAAATTCATAAAAAAATTAACATGATTAAAAGAATCGTTAGGAAAGATGAAAAAAAAAAACATGAAATATGAATGATTGAGAAAGTGGTATTATGTATTGAGTATTTCATAGAAGGGAAAAAACATGAAAGTTCCGAAATTGTCTTAAAAACTAATAAAATCTTCCAAAGATGTACTACTAAGAAATATGGTAGTAGTTTTTTTTTGTCATATTCTTTTAGAATTTATTTGGGCTTGGCGAGTTTTACACCTAGGTCACCAGGAACTTGTCTTGCCTGGGTTGCTCGACCAAAACCCGGTATAATGAATCACCAAAGAGTTGCCAATTCTTACGACAAGCAAATATGCAGGAGAAAGTAACAGGGAGAGGTTACACAGACACAAAAGAAAAGCTGTTACACAAACGTTTAAACACCGTCATGTTGGTGGCAACGCTAATTGCAGCTTGCACATTCCAAGCATTGATGAATCCTCCTGGAAACCAAGAGGTGGATAACTTTGAAGATTCATGGGACGATTGGCAGCATCATGCATTCATGCTATGTGATACTATTGGGCTGATGACATCCTTACTCATCATCTTGTTGATAATGTGTGTGAAACCAGACCGACTCAAGCTATTAATGAGAGTGCAGTTTTTCATAATGTGGATCTCCGTCTTCTTCATGGCCCATGCTGCCTTTTTTTCCTTGGTGCTATCCAAGTACAGTAGTTTTCGAGATGAGATGTTTGTTCTTGCCGTTATGGTCTTTACAGCAATGAATGCAGTCGCTATAATAATACTGTTTGTGAACTTCACCAGGAAGATGTGGAGTAAGGGTGGAAGAGTGATGAGAATAATGGTGGTCTTCCTTTGGGCCCTTGTCTACCTACCACTCTCTACCATCCTCTACTTGAATTTCGTGTTCGTCCCCATTGCCCACAAAATGATTGACTTCAAGTGTGCCTTCTGTAGTAAACCATGGACTTATGTTCTCATATTTGTGCTGATTGCTAACATAGGAGTTGTTATGTTAGTTTGGTTTGCATATTTCATCTTCTGTAGTGTGGGAAACAGAATGAGAAAGGCGCCCTCCATTACTCCAAACAACGAGAAATACGGTTCTTCAGATGTTGAGTCCGGCGGTCACCTTCATCCAACCTAGCCACCTCTGTTCTGCCTTCTTTCGCTTTTATGTATCTACTGTTTGGTTATTGAGTGCATATTCATATTAGTATTGGGTTAGTGAGTAGATATCTATGTAATGAATATATGTGTATTTACTGTTGGGTTTGTGAGTGGATATCTATATAAATGAATACATGTATTTAGTGCTTGCTTAGTGAGTGGACATGTATATTAATGAATATATGCCTATCCGATCTCTATTTCCACTAGATTTAGTTGTACAAACTCTTTATTGTGTTGTATTGCAAGAAATTTACGAATGATGTTTCTATAAGGCCTAGGCTTTATGAAAACAAAATAAAGCCTCACTTTCAATCCTCATTCGATTACAAAAATTTCCAAGATGCCATTAAAATCACTTTCGAACACCGACAATAAACTTTGAAACTCAAAAAATGGTACAAATTTTGCGGATATGTGAACATTTACTTTTAGGGAAAAATAGAAAGTTTAAGCAATTTATTATAATATATACTATTTTTAGAGTTGGAAATCCTTTTTTTTTTTTTTACAACCATAATGTTTAAATCGAGATGATTGATGTAAAGGTTCTCCAATGCTTGAATTCTGATTTTTAATGAGTTATGAGGTGAGGCTTTACTTATTTTGATAGAGTTTAACCCTAACAAACTATTTTTCCATATTTATATGGTTATTATGGACTTCTCCATATTTCTGCTTTATTTACATGGAGAACCACTTGTCGTATAGAATTTTTGTGCAAGCCAATAATTTTTGTCTAATTTTACCCCGAAGTCTAATGTTTGCAATATCAGGCATGTCCTTTTTTTTTTTTTGTTCTTTCAGGCATAGGGCTGTCCGGCTACAGAAGGACAATTCCATAAAGCTGTATGAGCTTGCTAAACTCGGACAACCAGTTGTCCGTATAGTTTACACACAAAATTGTTTGTCATCAATAAAAAAACAAGTGATTAACTCTAATTCTTTTTCTAAAATATGAAATGCTTCATTTATAGGCCAAAATTACAAAGAATGTGGGTCAATCTGTCTTTTTTTATTTTTTTACCAAAAATACCAACCAGGAGATGGTATCCTCGGTCCAAATTTCAAGTTTTTATTTTATTTTTTATTTATAGTTATTTTTTTTATGTATATAAATAATTTCATGAGGGGCCGTTGTGCACATGGATCCACCATGTTGTTGGAGGTGGGCCCATGTAGCCCCCTCTAGGGTGGCATGCCCCACCCTTTTATTCTCTTTCCTTATTTTGTAGGATATGACATGTGGTCATATGGTTAAAATATAATGACTTAGATCTCTCAACCCATAAGTCACTATTAATCGACGGTCTATTTTTAATCTCACTTTAGAGGCAAACTATGGGAAACTCTAAAAAATCCTAAACCTAATTTTTTCTATAAATAGAGGACTTTCCCTCCTCTATGTACCAATCTCTTTTCTCTCTCTAAAGTTCTCTCTCTAACCTCGCCTATCTCCTAACCCATAAAGAGGGCACGTCCCAACCCTAGGATATCTCCCATTCTCTCTCATCTTGATTAAACCCAAGGGTTGGTATATAGATGCATCGGAGGTGGTAGAGGTAAGGTGCGCCTTAAAAATTTATCATGGTATATAATTTGGTTATCACAAATTATACTTTGTAGCGTGTGGTCACGATTCAGTCATGGTCAACACTCAAGCCATTGAAAAGTTTTGAGAAATTTTGGTACATGCATCAGCGAAAAAACACAAGAACAAAAACTACACGTCAGTCACGATCACCATAACCGAAAATAAATAGCAATCTCTAGAAAATTATCACCCGGCTCACTCTTTCTTTATTATCTAATATTTATTATTTTACTTCATGTAAATCATTGTTCGTAAAATCGTCCGATCTAACCGTTAACCGCCCGGTTAGATCGGAACCAGCCATTGGCCGGTTTTGGTCTTTGGTGGATAGGATGATCAATCGGTATTTTAAAAATAACGAATTCATATATATATATATATATATATATATATAAATTATAAAAAATAAGGAATTTGATTTCTAATGCATTTTAAATACTCTTTACATTATGGTAAAGATTAAAAAATGTTTTGGTCATTAATACTCACTTTTATATTCTTTTCATATGTTTTAGAAAATTTTAAAAATAGCCCTTGAAAAATAAAATGGGTAAAAATCCATTTTTTTCATTAATTTTTAACTTCATTTGAATATTTTTTATTTTAATCATTCTTTATATATTTTTCATAACAAATTTTTTGATATTTTTTATTGATAACTTTTTTGACCGCCCATGACTTGTCCGGTTAGAGCGGTTGAATCGGCCATTTACTGGTTAGACCAATTAAACTGCTTCCAGACCCATGTTCGGTTAACCATTTCGGTTTAATTTTACAAACACTAATGTAAACATTCTAATTGTCGGATCTCTTTTTTTCTAAGAAAGGGGGTCCCATACCTTGGCTTGATAAAATTGAGGAAATTTCCTTTCAATGACACGCACTTTTGCACTTTGTGATCCGCTTCTTTTCATGTGGCCAAGAAAAAGTCAAGGTTTGCGTTTATGGGACCATATCGTACACTTGCTTTTTTGCTCAAATGGATTAGTTAACGGGGTTCCTTCACATTGAAATTTTGGGATCCATTTTATAATCACCAAATGAGGTAAAAAAAAAAAAACACTAAAGGAATGGATTTTGAGTTTCCCAGCACTTATATCGGACCATCTTAAAATTGGATGGTCTCTTAAAGGCATTAATTCCTTTGGTTTGCAAAGTGTACATTTTAAAAATTGTTTCATTTTCTAGATGTTAACTTAGAATTTGAGGTCCTAAAAATACGCGCATTTAAAATTTACCCGGAGGAGTCAATGAAGGACTTGGGTCGTGTGGAAGCATGATCTTTTGGTGAAAGTTTCTAAACGTACCAATGAACATTCATAGATGCCTATAAAACAATATGTCTACATTTTTATCTATCAGGACCTCAGCCAAGGATAATAGATGGCATAAGACTGCAATATCAGGAAATTTAGGTGCATTGTTTTCAATGATGAACGGAACGGAGTCTATATTACAAAACAACACAACTCAAACAACTCCACTACACATAGCTGCATCTTTTGGGCACATTGGATTTGCCAAAGAAATTATGAAGCAAAACCCAGAGCTCACCCTGAAAAAAGATGAATCAGGTTTTTATCCTATCCAACTTGCTTCTGCTAATGGCCATGTTGAGTTAGTGAAAGAATTCCTTTACTTGGACTCTAGTTTTGGCTTTCTTATCGATGGGCTGAGGAAATACTCCTCCTCATGTTGCAATTAGTGAAGGAAGGGCAGATGTTATGAGGGAAATTCTCTTTGTTAATCCCCACTATGCTAGGTCCTTAACAGGAGAGGGTGAAACAATTCTCTATCTTTGTGTTAAGAAGAATCGTTTTGAGGACTTGAAATTTTTGGTGGAAAATCTTCATGTCCTTGCCTTTGTGAACTTGCCAGCCACAGATGGAAATACTGTTTTGCATGCTGCAGCCTCTAGGAAAATGCTTCAGGTTGTAATTTTCTTTATTGATGATGCATGCATTTCATGACAAGTTTGTCATTTTATGTCATTTCTTGTTCAGACTTTTAAAGAGCAGATTTTTTTTATAAATTTGCTATTGGTTTGTTTATCCAAGCCGAAGTTAGGACAACTCATTGATCTGATTGTGTTTTTTTTTTTCTCATATCTATGGCTATCCAGTTCATAAAATTGTTAGTACAAGTGCCGGGAATCGAAATCAATGCTTTGAACTCAAAGGGCTTAACTGCATTGGACACCTTAGAGCTGGACTCAAGCAAATCCTATGACATGGAAATTCAACAAGTACTTATCACTGTAGGAGCAAAAAGAAGCCGTGATTTATCATCATCAACAACAATTATTCCACAAAACAATGGTGGGTCAGAAAATCAAGCGATATCTATTATGCGGAGTTCCCAATCAGCAGGGCAAGATAGAAGGAGTTCCCAATTAGTAAGGCAGGATAGAAAAAAGGGGAAAAAGAAGCCACGACATCTAGAGAAGCAAGACTGGATAAGCAAGAGCAAGGGCACAATCATGTTGGTAGCGGTGTTGATCGCCACCATCACATTTCAAGCTGGTTTTACTCCTCCTGATGAGTATGTTCAACGATGGACCTATGATGTATTCCTTATTTGTGACACAGTGGGTCTAGTCACCTCATTATTTATTATCAAACTTCTAATGAGCTTAGTATCTGTGAAGCAAAAACTACTCATGCGATTGTTGATGGTCACTATGTGGATCTCTATCTACTTCACGGCCAATGCATTCTTCTATGGGGTGCTTCAATCTAAATACAACGACCATGCTGCTCAAGTAATGTTTCAAATCACAGTTGTCTTCTTTAATGGAGGTATAGGGCTTGTCACACACATAAGGCTTTTGAGGTTGAGCATTCATTGGTGGAGGAAAGGCCGTTCAATGACGACATTGCTAGTAGTCCTCATGTCGCCATTTGCCTACCTACCCACTGCAATCTTGTTCATATTTGCGAGGCCTTTATTCGATGGAGATTTAGCTTCTTGGTTTACAATTCTTATGGTTTGGAATGCAATGTTTGTTATACCAATCGTTATTGGTTACTTCATTTTTTCTAGTATGAGAAAGGCTTTCCTGGGCAAGAGAAAGCATGAGCATGTAGAGAATGAGGATATTTTCAACAGGGGGATCGAGCCGGATATCGAGTCAGGCAATGGAAAGGATTTGACGCTCGACCAAAATCAATCTTGGGCATGAAAATCTATGAAGCTGAATTATTCCATGTAGAATGTGGGAACACCTGTTTATCAGTAAAGCCTCGTGAATGTTATGATAAGCTTTCCAAATGTCAGTTCAAACATTGCAGTAATCGACTAGTGATAAAGAGTGACAAAACAAGAGAACTGCACAAGGAGGAAGATAGAGAGAGAGAGAGACAAAAAATAAAATAATAATAATAAAGGAGTTGGGGGGAGAAAAGGAACGAGAGCAGGAGCATTATTGAATGAGGGAGAGATAGAGAGAGAGGTGGTTAAAGAAAGATAAAGGATAAATGCGAGGGAAGAGGAAGATGTAGAGAGAGGTCTCCGAGGAAGATCAAAACTTTTAACAAAATCTTCAAAGAAATACAACTTGAAATGAAAGTTAAACCTACAATTATAAATGAGATATTCCAAGTCATCTAATGATTTTGTAAAATAATTTGAACTCTTTAATGGTATTTTCTTTACTAAAATTGACAAACAACTTTAAAAATCATTCATTTATAAAACCAATCCCACTGCTAACAAAATATATCAACAAATTTACGACAAGGGCAGCACCAAAGCATGAGTGAGCTTCTCTCTTCTTCTTCCTTTTTTTTTTTTTTCCTTCTTTATTTTATTTTATTTATTTTTTATTTTTTTTAGTTTTTGAACTTTAACCATGAATGGGCTTCTCTCTCTCCGATGTTTACATTTTACTATATGCCTTGCCTCCGTTTCTTTAAGAACGTGTACAATACAATAAAAAAAAAGTTCATATAAGTACTACTCTCCAAACAATCAAGCACCTCAAAAATTTCACTAGAAGAGGTTGTTTTGATACACAAATGTCATCAAATCGATCATCTCGATCCCACGATGCATTGAGATGATAGAAAAATAGATATCAAGTTTTAAAAATAGTGCATCTTGTAATGCATTTTTGTACTGTCAATTTTCAAGATTTTCAAGTTTTCATAGGTCTCGATCTACACTATTTTTGAAGCTTGAATATTTATAATTAGCGATGAAAATATATTCTAAGGCTATAACAAAGACTTTCACTATTGAAACCACAATTCTCGACGCTATTTGAAAGTGCGCTTTTACTTTAATTGTTTAGAGATTCAGTTCTATATAAACTGCACCCATATAATAATAAAAAAAAAATGCATTCGGAGACCATTTACTTTTGGGCAGGCCATTGGAGGTGAAATGGAAAAGTTTACCTTGGATACAAAGGAGATTTGGCTAGAGAGGATCGTGATCTCTTCCACTCAAAGTAATGGGCAACTTTCTATGTGGCTCCCCCATATAGGAAAAAGTTTATATAAACGTGAGGGACAAAACAATCAAATTAATTATGGTGCGCCTCAAAACATTTATTAGAATACGTTGTTTTGATGCCCAAAAAACACTCAATTCGACCATCTCGAGTTAAGATGTATGAAAAAGGAGAAAAAATAGATTTTAATTCTTGCAAATAGTATATCTTGTAATGCATTTGTACGATCATTGATTTTCAAGTGTTCATAGATCTGCTTGATATGTACTATTTTTAAAATTTTACACTTTATAATGAGATATGAAAATAAAATTTCAAGCCATCACAAAGATTTCGAATACTAAAATAACATCTTTCAACACTATTTGAAGGTGTGGCTTACTTTGGTGGTTTAGGACCTCAGCGTTATACAAACCACATCCATATTAATACATAGGATTGCAATATTTAGTTATCTGAACTAAGTTGACGGTCGAGATATTATAAAGTCACAAGCTGGCCTTGCTTGTCTAATCTTGATAGGACGACTCAAAGTATTTGAGTTTTAATTATTTTGATATGAAATTTATGGCACCCCCCTTTCCCACTAGGGCACCTCCTAATAAAAATAACAAAAAAATATTTTAATAATAAAAGACCAAATTTCCCCATAGTGTTCTAGGGTATTTTAGTAATTCTATTTTATAAAAATTTATATTTTACTTTTAAAGAAAATATCTCCGTACACCGTCGTTTTTAAGTTTCATTTCTCAACAGACCTAAGGTTTCAAAACATATTTAGAGATGTCATATATTATGTCTTCTAATACCCTAGACCAACTTTATCCGATCTTTTTATCTCAAACAAAAGTTGAAATGACAACGTTTTTTTTCTATTCTTTTCTAAGTCTTTTCTATTCTTATCTAAATCCCTTCTCTTTCTCTTCCTCTGTTTCTCCCTAAACTCTCTCCTCCTGAGAACGGCCACTTTGCGTATAAGCCAAAGGTTAGGATTGTTGCTAGCCCACCCCTCATGAGACCTTGTTTAGCTGGGACCAACACTGGGTTATGACCTTTTTTTTTGTTTTTATCTTTTGCAAGTTTATCATTTTTTTAATATTGAAAAAAAAATGAGAGAGGTTTGAGGATAAACACGAGAGGAGAGAGAGAAAGGGGTTTAGAAAGAATAATAAAAAAAAACACAGATGCATTTTGAACTTTTATTTTGGCAGAAAAAAAGATGTAAAATTGGTCTATAGGGTTAGAAGATATAATACATGAGATCTCTAGGCTGCAAGATATATTTTGAAACCTTGGGTCTGTTGAGAAATGAAACTTAAATAGATGGTGTACGGAGATATTTTTCTTTATTTTTATTGAGTGGACACGCCCCAATTTTATGCCATATTCATTGAAAAATAAAAAATAAAGCTATTGAAAAATCAGAAATAAAACATTATTAAATATGAAATTATAATTGAAACAATCCCAACAGTCGATTTAAATTGCACGCATGTAATAAGAGTTACTTGTGCTTTATACAACCCTCCATTCAAATCAAACGGCTTACAATAGGAGTAGCTTATGCTTTATATGCCACACAGAAAGGCTTTCCCGATAAAACCCGAGCAAAAGACTCATATCCATTCACCCTAACACAAAAAAATATCACTCACAACGGCTAAAGCTATCTGGTAGGTACTGTAAAGGACATCCCTGCCATTGTAGACACACGAATTCCTATGGATATAATAAATGGAATCTTCAAACCCAAGGGCACACAAGCTTTTCATGGCTAAAGAATCTCCCTGCGATTGTAGCCGCACGAATTCCTATGGAAGATGTTAGAAGCTCCCATAAGAGATACACCAGTAATGTTGAGTAGCTTCAGATTGGTCATTGATTTTAATGCTTTACTTTCCTAACTATGGCCCTATTGTTGCCCCAACTATGGCTCTGATTGTTGCCCGGTAGGACTGGGCCTCGAACCTTTCGAGTTCCTTAATCGACCATAAAAGTAAATGTCAGCCAAGTAGTAAGCTGCTAAAAAACAAATGTATCTAACCATATCACCTGCATTCATTATATAAGTTTTCTCTAACAAGAGAAAAATAAGCTTGTTTCAAAATTTCGAACCTTTTGATTCTTCAACACATCAATGATATCTTCTTCAGAACACAACCTACTATGCCTTCTTGGATCATCCAAGTTTTGCAGTTCAATAACTTGTCTCCCCATATCACGAAGTTGGTCGTGCATCAACAACTTACCCCTTTCATCAATTTTTATGAGTGACTGTTGCAATAGTTTCCTAATGGAATTTAAAGCAAGAAAACCACTACCTTTCCATACATTAATTGTGTAATCTCTATGTTCTTCTATGAAGAAGTATACAATGTCGAGAAATATTTCTTTGGTTTCTTCGTTTAAATCATCAAAACTTAATTTTACTTTGGCATGGCCTCCTTTTCAGAAATTGTATTCATTTGTTATTTTGAATAAGGGTAACTTTATATTGATAAGAGAATTTACATAATGGTAGTTCTAAAGTTGGCATCCCACAAGTTGGGTGCTCAGAATACAACTGTTGCCAGATGATAAAAAGGAATGAGAGAGCAGAAGTTCTGAAGAGGAGAGAAGAGACAACAAAAGTAGGCGAGAGCTCAAATTGGCAAAAGCATCAACAGGCTATGTGCTTGGAAAAGTCACTGCTTCACGAAAAACCACCTGTGGGTGAAAAGCATGTCTTGAGCTACATCCACACTTATAGGGCGAGCGGTAGCAGCCAAACACAGTCTTGTAGCTCCGACAATGTAGCTTCGACAGACGAGAAGAGGCATGGGTTCCTGTTGAGCAGGGGAGGTTCCTGGCAAGGATCAGATCGAAACAAGATGGTACTCTTCTATCCTCAAAAGAGGGGCGAGAGGTGGGGGAAGAAAAGAGGATGTTCTAAATTTTTAACTACATTCCACTCTTCAAGTATCTTATCTGAAAAGTTGCTTCCCAACACTAGAAGCCCACTAGCAGAAGACAGAACATGCTTAGATTGCCCGGCGTATTCTTGCACAGTTCATCCCATTCAAATGCAAACCGACTAAAGAGTTTTAAGAGATTCTTTGCCATCCAATTCCTTGAGCATGTAGACATAACAATTATCAAACTATATTGTTAACACTCAACATATGCTTATCATGATTATCCTATTCCCTTGATGATACAAATAACGGATAATAGCTAAGTTTTCGAGCTGCTTATCGCTATCGACGTCATCAATTACAACAATAACTTTCTTAGACCCAATCTTGTTCTTAATAACACCGATACCACCATCAACATTATATATACTATTAAAATAGGGAGGAAGAAAGGTTACTTTTAGAATTTGTATTATGCACACAAAAACCCCAAATCAACTCAATTTCTTCACTCTATTTGTACAAAAAATATAGTACATGCATATATAGACTACTTAAGAGCTTTCTAGACTCTTTCTACACTATTTCTAGTGATATTTTCCCCATCATAACATACAACCTATACCTTTGGACAAAATCACAAGAATAATGAAGAAAATTCTAGACTTCACTCATTCTCAATTCAAATTTACATGCAGTGCATGTTTTGGACTCCTATCTCTCAATCTTGGGACGCCTCACTCAATCTTGGAATTCCTCTCTCTCAATCTTAGAATTGTGACTTTGGAACTCTACATAATTCTTTTACATCATTCCAAAATCATCCTTAACATAACTTTCCCAAAATATTTCATACATTGAAATCTAATACCCAAAAGAACCTTGAACATGTCCGTATAGTCATACTTCTATTAATGAGAGAGATGTCGTGAGCATCATGTGAGTATTTTTTAATTGTTGTAATGTAAAACTTTATTATGCGGTAATTTTATTCGAGGAAATAGCGATTTCAAAATTGTTATTGGTTAATAGAGTAAAGAAGGAAAATTTTGATGATTGTATGAAGAAGGGTTTAGTAATTGCATATCCCTATTTGAATCACCTGATCTGAATCGATAAATGGCCGTTCCGGTCCGACAATCAATGAAGACAATCCAAATCCCTTCATATCTCAAGAACTGGCCGGGTTCCCTCAAACTGGCCACATTTCGGCCTATTCTATTAAAATGTTACCGGCTGAAATTTACAGGTTTTGTCGGCCGTACTGAACTTTTAAGAATTTTAAAATTTTTTAAAAGAGGGGCGCTGGCCCACCCCAACTAATCGTTTGTGGGCCTACCCTTCACTGGCTCCTACCACCCGTTGCATAAGCATGCCTCAAAGCATGGCGTGCAACGAATGGGAACGCTCATGTTGTAGCACCGCACGTGAGCCTGAGCCTTTTATCGAGGCTTTTGGTTCTTTAATCCCCACCTGGGACAATTTTCTCCCCCCTCTTCACTCAATAGGGAAAATTCCATTGCATACACAATAAATTTCATACAGGAGAAATTATCTCTTGTGCCCAAAGCTAGTGGTTTTTTAGAGTATGAGGAGTCCCCTCTACTACAACACAACAAAGTCATGGGTTGGAGACTATAGCCTAAGTTGGTTCTCTCTCTCTCTCTCTTCTTGATGTTATGCATACACAACCACATACGATCATATTGCTTACACTGTCGTGAAAAGAATAATTAAAATTGAATGAACAAGAAGTATACTTTAAAGAATTTGGCTCATTTATTCCACATATATTTCACATTTTTTAAAGGAAATGACAAATGCCTATATAATGTACATTACTGATGCAAATCGTGTTTAGAAGTTTTGGATCCCAGGTTGAAGTTGTCAAATTCAAGATCTTTTGGTCACCAGGACGTAATCGTCATTTTCAAGATATGTTTTGGTTTCAAGGAGAAACTATCATTTTTCTTTGATTTGGGTCCTAGGATGTATTTGTCATTTTCTTTTTTTTTTTGGTTATTTAGGGATTTGTTAAGGTTTAAGAAATTTGATGTCGAAATAAGTAATTTATTGTGTGAAAGTTTCCAAGTGTCCAAAGGCCAAAATGTATGATTTCAATGCTTAGAAGTTTGGTTTTATGTATGAAACTTGGATGCATGAAAGTTGCAATTAAGTATGGGAAATAAGGCATATGGGTAATCTAATCAATTTCACACTTTATCAAGGGAATTTTGGTCATTTTATACTTTTAACAAACTGGTTTATATGTATGGAACATTGTTGTAACAATGAGTTATGTTTATTGATAATTTGGTAATGTAATTGAAAACTTCCTTCTCCTCCTTGATGTAAAAAGAGAGAGAGTTAGTTCCCATCCTTGTGTATTACGAGTACCTTGAGTTGGAACGCCATCAATTTGGCGTAGTGGCAAGAGTTAGGGGCTGAAATCCATTTTTCTTTCATTCCTTTGATCGAAATCAAGGAAGTCAGGTTGTCGTTACACAATTAGTCTCATATCTATACTTTTCAGTGCTGGTTTTGCCCCCCACACAATGACTAAGGATTACTTTCTCTAGGTCTTTATGTACTAGTGATGGCTTCTATGATCATGTTTCAAGCACCAAGTATATCGCTCTCATTTTGTTTTTTGCTTTTTCAATTTTTAATCATGGAAAATTTACGTACGAATCAGGTTTTTTTACCATTATAACTGAATGGCCCGAAAATAGGCCGTTATTAACTGGAATGACGGATCTTCAATTTTTATCAGTTTTTACAAAGTTTGTCCCCAGTCCCATTTTTCAAACCTCGGACCGCTCGTTAACCTCGATACTTTTCAAATTTTGTTAACATGGGTCTGAAAGGCTTTGTTGAAGGTGGCATAGCCTCCATTGTGGCCGGGTGCTCTACCCACCCTCTCGACCTCATCAAGGTCCCCCTATCATGAAATAAATACCTAATTCATTAAAATTATTTTTGGGGTGAATGGGAAAAATAAGAAAGAAGTAGGGAAGACCCCCTATCTTTTCTTTAGAAGCCCTAGATATCACAATGCGGATTGATCAAAAGAATGTCACTCACCACGTCTACATTTCCGGTGACGACTGCGATATGTGGGGGATTCCTTCCTTGTTGATCTGCTCGAGAGCATACATTTTTATCGGATTTAAATAATTCTCTCTCTCACTGACTCGGCTTCTCCATTGATTGAATGAAGCACGGAATATAGGGTGTGTGATTTCTGTTGCTGAAGCTTCCTCACTCATCCTCCTTCCTTGCCATTTCAAAGTCCGGGTGATTTGAATATCGAGTCATGTACCCGAGTTAGTAGATTTATAATGGTCACTTAGATTAGTTGCATTGACTTGGACAAAGCCACAATGTCCGTTATATTAAGTGGGAAGGTGACGCGTCTATTATCTCTTGACTACTAACATGTGAGAAAGTTCATTGAATATCGAGGTGCATATGAAGGAGCGCTTTATACAGTTACTCACTAGCGATAAATGACTAATCAGGAGGATTTTTTGCATGGGACTTTGGGATCCATATTAAAATCAGCACATGATTAAAAATTTTTGGGGTCTTTAGAGTTTGGGTTATATCTCAAAAATTAGGGATCCTAAGGGCCTTATCTAAGGGAGTGAATATACAATATGCTCCTGTGGGAACATATTATCTTTTGTCTTTCGCGTGATGAAATTTACGCAAGTCGGTGCAGCGGCAAGAAAACTCAAGAAGAAAAACTACACTTGGATAACGATAACCGTAACTGAAAATGAATAGCAATGTATAGAAAATTATCACTCTTTCTTTATTATCTAATACTTATAATTTAGTGTTGAATCTCTTTTCTTATAAGAAAGGGGCCGGGCCAGGTCGTGGTGGTAGCATCCGATACTTTGTTTAGATAAAATTGAAGAAATTTCGTATCAATGATACCCACTTTTGCACGCTTCTTGATTTGATAAAATTGAGGAAAAATCTTCATGTTCGTGAGTTTGTGAACTTGCCGGACACGGATTGGAATACTGTTTTGCACGCCTCAGGAAAATGCTTCAGGTTGTAATTTTTATATTGATGGTGCATTTCATCGCAAGTATTTCATTTTATTTCTTTTCTTCTTCAGCAAATTTTTCTGACTTTGCCATTGGTTTGCTTATCCATGTCAAAGTTAGGACTACTCATTGATCTGATTGTGATCTTTTTTCATTTCTATGGCTATCCAGTTCATAAAAGTTTTAGTTACAGTGCCCAAAATCGAAAGCAATGCTTTGAACTCAAAGGTCTTAACTGCATTAGAGGCCTTAGAGCAGGACTCGAGCAATTCCTATGACATGGAAACTCAACAAGTAATTAGCACTGCAGGAGATAAAACAAGTCATGAATCATCATCATCAACAATAATTATTCCAGAAAACAATGGTGGGTCAGCAAATCAAGCAATATCTCTTATGCGGACTTCCCAATCAGCAGGGCAGGATAGAAAACAGGGGAAAAAGAAGCCGAAACATCTGCAGAAGCAAGACTGGATAAGCAAGAGCAAGACCACAATCATGCTGGTAGCGGTGTTGATCGCCACCATCACATTTCAAGCTGGTTTCACTCCTCCTACCAAAGACACCACTCCAGGAGCTCCGATAACAACTGATCATGAAAAATTTCCTCAAAGTCAGAAACAGCAGGCCTACCATTTATTCATTTTTTGTGATACAGTGGGGCTAGTCACCTCACTACTTATTATCTTACTTCTAATGAGCATCGTAGGTGTGAAGAAACAACTACTCATGCGAGTGCTAATGGCCATTATGTGGATCTCTATGTACTTCACGGCCAACGCATTCTTCATTGGGATGCTTGTATCCAATTACGAAGACAATGCTGCTAAAATAATAGTTCGATTCTCATGTTTATTCTTTAATGGAGGTATGTTACTCATTATCTGCACAAGGCTTTTGAGGTTGAGCATTAGTTGGTGGAGGAAAGGCCCGCTAATGAAGAGGGTGCTTGTAGTCCTCTTGTGGGCATTTGCCTACTTTCCTTTGAGTTTAATCTTGTTGAGCTCAATGATTAATCTCCTCAGTGTATATTCGCTGTATCGACATTACAGTTTGTTTAATCCAGCAACTATGGTGTTCAATGTAGTGTTGGTTGTACTGGTCATTCTTGGTTTCTTCATTTTTTCTTATCTAAGAAAGGTTGTCCTGGTTAAGAGAAAGCGGGAGAATGTGAAGAAGGAAGATAGGGTCAGCAGGGGGATTGAGCTGGATATCGATTCATTTTTTCTTATCTAAGAAAGGTTGTCCTGGTTAAGAGAAAGCGGGAGAATGTGAAGAAGGAAGATAGGGTCAGCAGGGGGATTGAGCTGGATATCGAGTCAGGCAAAGGAAAGGATTGACCCTCGACCAAGATCAACCTTGGGCATGAAAATCTATCATGTTGAATTGTTCCATGTAAAATGCAAAACACCTGTTTATCAGTAAAGGCTGGTGAATGTTATATTTTGCTTTCCAATGTAAGTTTCAAATATTGATTCGTGAGTAATGCGTACTTGATCTCATGATGACTGTCCATATATATTGAGAGAAAAACAATCAAACGTTTTGTGTGGGCCAAATTCCAATTGTTAGACCTAGTGATTGGAAAATCTGCCGTGTTATTCGGGCCCGGACCCTTGCCGCAGCTAAGTTGTGGCAGAGTGTCCAACTCGGAGATATCAATAAAAATTAAAAACACTATAAAAAACCTAACAATCAAACAATTTTTAGGTTTCTAGAATAAATTAGTAGAAGAGATTGTTAGTAGAAAGAGAGAGATTTCAAACGGCCTTATTGTATGAATCCTATCTTTAAATTAATATTACTAAATTTATGTTAAAGACCATCATGATATAAAAATAAAAAATATAATTAGACCATTTATTCCTAGGTTGTATTAAAAAATACCTTCTATTTTTTTGAAAAGAAATACTTATTGTGTTATCTTTAATTTTTTTTTACAAGAAAAATATGATACTTGTTGATTATAAATTTTTTTTTTGACAAAAGAAGAAGATGTTGTATTACATTTTTTTTTTGCTTGTTGTATTACTTTTTATGTTTTTTTACAAGAAAAATAAAAAAATGATGCTGCTAGATTACATTTTATTTTTTAATGCCTTTTGTTTTATTTTTTTGTAAGAAATACTTGTTATATTACTTTGTATTTTTTTTATAAGAAAAATAAAAAAATGTCGTATTATCCTTTTTATCTTTATCTTAAAAAGCCTTTTATTTTATATTTTTTCTATATTTTTACAATAGTATTTTCCGCCTTTGCTAATTTTTTTGACAACAAATTGATTTTTTTTTACAAAAAAAATAAAAAAATTTTGTATTATCTTGTTTATCTTTATCTTGAAAAGCCTTTTATTTAATTTTTTTTAATGTGCGCAAAGGGGTTCAAACTCTAGGCGTCCACCGAAAAATCAGTGTTGTCAACCAAAACAGCCACGTTGCTTAATATGATTTTATTAGCTTCTATAATAATATATATTCAATTGTCTTACTTTAATGATTTTTTGTGGAAATTATCCCACATCGAAGGATGAGTGTCGCTTGGTTCTCTATAAAATCCTGTGTAATAGATACTCCATGGCGCGTGTAGAAAAGCGAGGGGGCAGACATGTGAGGTGAGTGACCACGTGTGGAGGACTTTTAGGTGCCAGCTCCCATGAGGCGGCCACCTGTAAACCCAAAGGACTTTTAGGTGCCAGCTCCCGTGAGGCGGCCACCTGTAAACCCAAAGGACTTTTAGGTGCCAGCTCTTGTGAGGCGGCCACCTGTAAACCCAAAAATTACAGGTTTTTCTCGGTGAGATCGTCAGGTTTTTTTTGGTGAAACTCGCTATTCGCTATTGAGAATCGTCCGGTTCTCTCTAGACACGGGCGATTCCCGGTTTTTTCGTAGAACCGGCTCGATAGCAAATTATTTCCCACTCGAACCGGGCGAGTCCAGCTCGACTTGGCGAGCTTAACTTAAACGTATAACGTGTGGTAGGTAGTGAATAAAATGTGACACATTCGTCGGAATAGCCAGGCCGCGAGTCCTTTTTGGCTTGAGTTGGTGAGCGCTTCCTACTCACGAAAAATCAATATATCGATTCCCTAAAAAGTCTGATTTATATTGGTTTTGGACTAAAAAGTCGGATTTAAAATTCAACGTAAAAATATGGATAAAAAAAAAATACCATATATAAAATTGGGGCAAATTTATAGGAATATGCTAAAAACATCCGAGTGAAAAAACAGAACATTTTTAAAAAGTTTAAATGGTAAAAAGATAAAAAGAATTGTACAGATAAACCCAATATTTGGGGATCGATGAATTAATGTTTTAAAAAAAAGAAAGCTTCCCCACCCATATATATAAATTATATGTGACCCCATATCTAAATGGACAGTTGGAATCACTCATGTCACAACATCAACCAAGAATTTTATTTATTTTTTATTTATTTATTATTTATTTTCACAAAACCTTTTTTTGTGAAATTTAAGACGTCCCATCTTCTTATTGGGGAGCACCAAAAAAAAAAAATTAAAAACAATTTCATGATAAAAGAGACCAAAATTCTCCCAAAAATTTCAAGGGTGCTTTGGTAAATTTCTATCAAGATAATTCTTTTTTTTTTTTTCTTTAATCATGTGTGCCCTGTCAGATATATGCATGCCCTAAATTCCACTATAAAATGATTTATAGAATAAAGATTAGAAATAAAATGCTATGAACCATCATGAAATATGGTGCTCAGGAGCCAACAAGTGCCAAATCATCCTAGCCATCTACCCAGATCTGACACTTGAGAACAATGGTCACATATACTTTATATGTGGGGTGGGGTCACATGTAAAGCTTTTTTTAAAAAAATATATTTTTATCTCTCAAAAAAATATTTCTTTTTTTGATGGAGGTGGGCCCATGTAGGCCCCTCTAGGGTGGCACGCCCCACCCTTTTATTCTCTTTCCTTATTTTGTGGGATATGACATGTGGTCATATGGTTAGAATATATTGACTAAATATTTACTCGAATTGACTTGATATATTTTGAAATATTTTGTAGAAAGTATAAGAAGGCTTGTGCTATTTTATAGTATGCACAATATTTTGATTGGATTCAATTTATTTAATTTTTATTGATGAGAAAATGTTTTAAGAAAGAAGCATAATGGTTCATGCACCTTCTATAATGTTGATGACACATCTATAGAATGGATGATTCAGATCTCTCACCCCTCAAATCACTTTTGATCGACGGTCCATTTTTAATCTCACTTTAAAGGCAAACTATGGGAAACCCTAAACCTAATTTTTTCTATAAATAGAGGACTTCCCCTCCTCTATTATCTGCACCAATCTCTCTTCTCTCTCTCTATCTAAGGGGTATGCCCCACTCTCTCTCCTTTCTCTCTCTAAGATTCTCTTTCTAGACTCGTCTATCTCCTAGCCCATAGAAGGGGCACGTCCTAACCTTAGGATATCTCTCACTCTCTCTCATCTTGATTAAACCCAAGGGTTGGGTAGTAGAGAATATGCTCAACTAGGTCTTTGGGAGTTTGGACCTAGGTTAAAAGATTTGTGATCGAAAAGGGAAATTTATAGTTCTATAGAAAAGTTTGGCCTAAAATTAACCGTCGATCTCGCGCCATCGGTTAGTGGTGACTCGGTGCGAGGTGTAATAAGCCTGGTTGAGGTAATCTCCGGCACTCTCCATTTTATTTCTTACAATTTAATCTTTATATTCTCAAGCATAACAAGTGGGATAAAGGTTTTTAAGATATTGGATTTGTTAGCTTTATTTTATGTGAAGCAAGAGTTATTGTAGTAAGACTATTTGTTGTAATCTTTGTTAAAAGAAGAAGAAAATAAAAAAAAATGGTTAAAAAGAAATAAAATAAAATATATATTCCCCAGTAATACCACATTAGTCTTTTTTTCATTAGTATCAGAGCTATTGATACTTTATGTCATTAGTTGTCTTTTCTCTTTATTGAGTCTAAATCAAGTTTGGGAATGAAATATAAGAAAGTTAATGACCTTTGTGGTCAAGTAATACATCCACGGTTAATAGTTATTAGAATATTCCAACACCAAAAAGGCACTTTGCATAATGGGTATTCTAGGCTATTTTGAAGCACTGATATGAAGAAGATAATGATGTATTTTTTTATTGTATACTTTATTAATATTGTGTCTCTGAGAGTAGGATCTACCTGCAAAATTTCAATGGGAGATCCTAAGGGAATTGAGAGTTACAGACTCATCAATTAAGGGCGTTAGTTCTGACTTTGCAAAATCTAGGAACTTTCCATTGAGTTTTGTGATTTTTCTTACCAACCATATGAATTTATTTCTAGCTAAAATTTGACTGTAACTCCTCAAATTGAATCTATTTTTAAATAACAAATGTTTCATCAAGAAATTTCAAATTCCTTATGGTTTGAAAGATATAGTCTATTTATTGAAGGGCGTGCAAGTGCTGTTTTTTGGAATGAAAACTATTTTAATGATTTGGAAATCATGATTTTATTTTCATTCTTAACATAATGTTTTATAGCCCAGAGTCTATTTTCTAATTAAATTTATTTGAGAGAGAAATATCTATGGGAAGAGAGAAATAAAAATTTTAGATTGAAGATAGGTTATCCTGAATTTTCTACAATTTGGTATGTTCTTCATTAAGACATGAGCATCTATATTTATCAAGCCTAATTGATAGAGTGATATGAGGCTTGTGAAAACATATGTGTTACTATTATGTGTCTATTTTCAAACAAATTTTGTTTGAAAGGGAAACATCATGAGGGTAGAGAGAAAACAAAATTTTACTAAATGATGTTTATCTTGGAATTTTATAGTATGATTTATTTTATAATGTAAATGTCACTTATTTATTTTTTCTGAAGATAAGTAATATTTGGGATTCACACTATGTTGTTATGATTTGATTTTAAGTCTAGTTTTTAACACAATAATATCAGGAAGAAATTCTTTGTGGATTGAGATAAACAATTTTTTATTAAGAGGTGCTCAACTTGATTTTTTACTGAGAAAAAAAATTACATTGTGACGTAAATGCTATTAAAATGAAGAATCACTAAATGGTATGATTTAAGGATGGAACTGAGAACTATTTTATATGTTTAGTCTAATTCAATACTCAAAATGATTCGAAAATAAACTCTTTATAAGTTGAGAATATCAAATTTTTATTATGGGATGCTCATGTTCTATTCTGTAGTAAATTAAAAGATCTGGCATGTTAAGGCACTTCTTTGGATTCCTAATTATAGAAACCTTTTTAGGGCTCATTTAAAAAACTTTTATAGTGTGCCATGAGTACGGTTTATTATAGTAAAACTTCAAAGAGAAGTAATACAGGGTTGGCGAGATAAAACACTCTATATGGAGAATGTTCGATTTGGGAATAACAGAAAGAAGAAGAAACACAATACCTATAAAAACATATTGGTTTCTTTAAAATGACGAGATACATAGAGAGACTTAGTGGTAGCAAATGAACGTTAAAGATCAGTGGGAGAATCAAATTTGTGATATTTTGAAATGATGGGATGAATAAGAGTATTTCTTCATGGTGTGAGATAGGAGAATCTAAGAGATGGACACTTCGTGACATGTGAAACCAGTTGCGTGCTCTTTCAATATCACAAAAGCTTGTCGAACAAGTACAATGAATAATTCAAGAAGGCCCAAGTACCACACTACATGGTTTTGAAGTATGAAAGCTATCTCACATTGCATGGTAAGGTTATATAGGGAAAAAGGATTCAATAACTTTTTGTTATATTTAATATGCTTTGGTTATATTTTGGCTAATTGTTTTATGAATATGTATGGAGTGTATAGACATTAAGTGATATGTGGTAACAAATTTGAAAGAGCCGGATTAAAAACATATTGTGTTTTAGTGCCTCCTTGTGCTAGAGTATATACTATTTAAAGTAGTGATACACATGGAGATGTGATTTGATCAAGGGTTTTGAGCCCTAATGATGGAACACAAGAGATGGGTATGTCTCATTCAAATATGTAAGCATGAAGGGAGTATTCTGATGGAATCTTAATGATGTATTGCATGTGATGATGATCTCTTGATAAAGTCTCTATATTTGCCAAAAAGGAAATATTTTGTCAAGGCTTTAATAGACATTTTTTAGTTATGCTTTATTTTGGATAAAATTATAAGATGGTATTTATGATTTGTTTTTTTGGCTATGAACTTAACTTGGTAGAAAATTAAAAGTGAATGCAATAAAATGATTTAAACATATATTTTAAAATTAAAATTGGATGATTTGAGAAAAACCTAAGTCTATGAATATCATTTAAAGAAAACTACATAGTCTTACAAGGTCCACTAAGTCTTTATGAAAATCATTTTAAATTGTCATACTATTATATAACTATTGATTGTGAAGTCATATATATATACTAAGTCAATAGTTTTCTTTAATTAAAGAAAAAATCGTTGTGTCTTGAGGGTATTTATAAAAAGTGAGAGAAAAATTGTCGTGCACTTTTTTTTAAAATACCCATATACCCATGTTTTTAGTTATTTAAAATCCTTGATTACCTAAGACCTTGAACCATAAGGAATGTTGTAGGAATGTCATCTTACTAGGCTTCCTTAACATGTTGTGTTGAATAGATAATTTGGTTTGTATGAATTTACTAACAAGACGACTATTGTGGGTGAACCTTTGTGGTTCAAGAAGGTCGTGCATATTGTTAAACCAACATGCATTAAATTACATATTGCATGATACTTGTTATGCTACTTCATGATATAGGCATAAGAATGTTGAGAATGTATATGTTATATGTGCAATAATTGAGTGGGAGCTGCTACAGTCCCACATTTCTTTTAGCTGCTTAGATATTCAGATATATAGATGCAAGCTTTTTCACGGATCTAGATGATACGAAGTCTACATCTAGATATGTGTTAATGCTTGGAGAGGGTACAATTTCTTATAATTAAAAAAACAGGATATGGTGGAATTATCCACTATGGAGATAGAGTACGTGGCGTACTGTTTGATGGCCAAGGATACCATTTGGATTAATAAATATTTTTAATCACCTTGACTCTCATCTCATGCGTTGTGAAGCAGTAAGGATTTTTTGCGACAACACGACGGCGATATGCGTGTCAAAAGAGTCACAATTCCATAAGAACTCCAAGCATATAAAACTATGTTTCTATCACTTGAGAAATATGGTGAGATTGAGAAAGATCGAGATCCAAATGAACTAAATATTCATGTGAGAGCACCTGCTAGTATTTGACAGCCCAACTGGAATAACAAACGATAATATTGTTCACCTGTGGAACCCGGATATGTGGCACTGGTTGTATAGCTACAGAAGATAGCAACTTGTTTGAAGAACTCCTTTGAGCCCATAAACATACGACCCCATACGATGAAGGTACATGATGATCTTCTGCAACAATAAATCCATGATTCGCGATGTGATATGAAATATGGATTACGACTACTTTTGGGATGAAATACGAGCCAAAAAAAAAAAAACCATTGCCTCCATAAGTCCTTTCGTAAAAAGATTTATAGCAAAAGCCATTATTAATGTATTGAAATAGAATAAGTGAAAAAATGCTTGAGAGAGATATTGTAATTGGGAGAGAGATGGGAAAGAGAGAAAGTGACGAAGAGAGAATGTAAGGCCTTTAAAGGTCAAGTGGAAGATGTTGGATTTATGTGGCCTTTAAAGGCCTTATGAGTGATTGTAATAAAACATTTGATATAGTGGAACATAAACTCAGTGGGAGTTTGGTCTATCGTGGACCATACTAAGCAAACGATATTTGCTGATGCTTGACTATGCTTGTCGGTCTAGGCCAATAGGGTTGGAAAAAATCATGTTACCTGGGCATAGAGTATAAACCGATAAGGATTTTAATGATTCATCCCTTGATGAGGTCGCGAACGAGTGAGCTGAGGGACTGTGTGACCCTTGTGTGTGATGCTGGCCTTCAGAGATGAGGGTCAAAGCCTCATCCATAAACCATCACACGGCATGCATATTGATAGACCATTTAGGGAAAGCACGCCACCTTTCAGGGTGAAGCATATGTATGTGCGAGAAATACCGCTATGCGCTATAAGAGCTGTGGTCGCATCAGGTCTAGGTGACATTGGCCCGTCTCTAGGGGAAGACCTGAAATCCACAGACTGGGAATGTAACTCCTTGGCTCATCAACCAGACTTTGATGACCCACTAATTAGCCCCTACTTAGATTGTGGGTCATTGGAAACACTAGATCGGTCTGATAAAACAAGTGCAGTCTGTAGTCTATTGTTGAAGATGAAGTGCCTCATGATTGTTGATTCCTAAGCTGTATATATCATTTTTCTATCATATTAGTTTAATTATGTTTGTTTTATGATAAATATTGTTTTAGAATTATTATTTGAATTTTTATAAATATCTGGATATTTTATTTATAAAATTTGAGCTTATAAAAATAAAGAAATTGATTTTATAATGTTTTAAATATTCAAAGAATATTCTAAAATTATTTCTAATATTTTTTTATATATATAAATAATATCATGAGGGCTCATTATGTACATGGGCCTACCATGTTGTTGGAGATGGGGCCCATGAGGCCCCCTCTTGGGTAGCACGCCCTACCTTTTTATTCTCTTTCCTTATTTTGTGAGATATGACATGTGGTAATATGGTTAGAATATATTGACTAAATATTGATTAGATATTAACTTAACATATTTTGAAAAATTTTGTAAAAATTATGAGAAAGCTTGTACAAATTTAGTGATGATCATTAAAGTCCTACACGTATAGATGGGAAAGGGTGTTGTAGGATCATTTGTCTTAATACTTCTCATGGATTAAATTTTCATTCTTTAAACTTTTATCTTCATATTAGGTTTTGGATAGAGTTCTTTAAATAGGTGAGACGGGAGAAAGCCTTGTCGGGATATCCATATGAATGTGTGTTTCACGAGTCTTGAGCATGACGTTTCAAAAAGCAATTACTATTATTAGTTGTTACAACATAAGAAACCGGCCGGCAATTGCAATTGCAGGCCGGTAAGATGTTGACATTAATCCGACAATTGATTGCAACATTGACTTGGGTCCATCGCTTTCATTCAGAAAGAGAAGGTCGGCTTAATTAATTTGCACTTTGACTATTTGCAACACTACATCTTAGGTTCGATTCATCTCGAAGGCAAGGGCACTTACCTAGAAAAAGTTACTTCCTCATTTTATTTTTTGTATTTTTAGGCTCAATTTCTATCGAGAGTAGGGCCTCTCTTAACTCACTTACCTAGAAAAAATTAATTCTTCATTCTACCTCAAAAATCTATCGAAAATGTTGTTTTAGAGTTAAAAAAACCCTTCAATTGATCATCGAGATGTATGAATATGAAAAAAAAAAAAGATTTTGGATCCCGAAAATAGTGCATCTTATAACACATTATCTAGACCGTCCATTATCAAGATTTTTTTATATTTATAGATCTGCCTGATTTTAAACATCTTTAGATTTTAAAATTTTCTAATTAGTTATGAAAATAGATTTTAAGATAATACTAAAAAAAATTTACAACAAAATTACATGTTATGATAAAATTTTAGGGTACGCCTTAATTGGATTGTTTAAGGTTGCTACCTTATAGAAACAACTCCCTTCTTTTATATGTTTTTTTTTTTTTTTTGAATGACTAGCAAATGTTTTATACGTTCCACACTTAAATTTTAAAGATGGTATTTTAAGACCATAAGAAATGGGATTATCTACAATGAGACCATTTACATTTGATACAATATGGTCACAATTCCTTAGAACCATTTGATGTGAAATTTGATAGCTTAGATGCGACACAAAGTTCAAAAAAAAAAAAATTTTGAAGTTTGAGCTTGATCAATAGAATAATTACAGCTACCCAATTTCACATCCGGTCAAGATTAATGTGATCACTTTGTATCAAAAGTAAATGATCTCATTCTATAATTTTCTATTTAGAAAAGTAATTCATGCGACAATGGACACACTTTTGTAATATTGTCCCTGATTCACTAAACATCTATCTTGTTGTCGAATATTAACAAATGTTGGCCCGACAAAACTCAAAATTAAGTCAATAAAATATACTACTTTAAACAATTTATTTATATTTTAAAAATTATTTTTTGGACTCATGTTCATCATAGTTTAAATTTCCAATCTTTAAAATTTTATATCTAAAAACCATCTATAAAATAAATTTTAGATAGAGAATTCATTTAAATAAGTGAGTAAGGGGAGTTGAAAAACCTTACCCATGTTTAATTTTGAACGTATGATTCGCATAAAAAACAACTTAAAATATTGTGTCATCTCGTTGAGACACTTGACATGACTGACAACACAGGTGTCGGAATTTGGTTCGATGGAAAGATGACACGTTATTCGACATTTTCCAACAATTGATTGAGAGAGATTCCGGTGCGTCAAACTTTGTAGCGTGTGGTTACGATTTAGTGAAGCTCTTTCCAGGCTGATAAGTTTTCGCCGGTTGCTATTAGAAACCTTACGCCGTACCGATATTTTCTATTATCATTATAGTGTGGTCGCAAAATGTGCAATATTTAGATCGGGGTCCTCCGATTTTATTTTATTTTTTAATTTCGCCCTCAGGTTGCATGTTAAATTTATGTTTTATATTTTATGATATTTATAGGTAACTGATATAAACTTTTTAGACGTTTTGATTTTCAAAACAATGGATCGCCTTAAACCTTCCAAACATTAAGTTTAAAGGTGATCTGATGTTAAAAATATCAAACCACATTTTAAGTATATGTTAATTGATGAAATCTCAATTGGTGCATGTTAAGAGAACTATGTTACTGAGTACTAATATATGTACAATCTTAATTGGTCTTAATTGCTGCATGTTAAGGAATCATGTTA
Source organism: Amborella trichopoda (assembly GCF_000471905.2). The sequence goes on from NW_006497108.1 coordinate 2,205,433, forward strand.
CTACGTACTAATGCATGTACATCAATGAGACACGTGACATCAAACTGATGGAAAATTTGAAAAAACAAAAAAGAAAAAAATAAAAAGAAGAAATGATGACCTCCACATAAATACTGCACATTTTGGACCATCAAGTAATAACAGTAAAATAAAAAGGTACAGACATAATCCCCTAATAAGCATAAACTTGGAGGTGTACCTTGAAAAACCATTTTATTTAGAAAACGTTTATATAAAGTTGTAACATTAAAATGTAGAAGTAAGTGCACCTCAAAAATCCATCATAAAATGTTGTTTTGATGTTACAAAACCCTCTAATTGATCATTTCGACATCGAGATGTATGAATATGAAAAGAAAGAAAGATTTTGGGTCCAAAGAATAATATATCTTGCAACACATTATCTTGACCGTTTATTTTCAAGATTCTCAAGTGTTTATAGATCTACTTGATTTGAATCAGTTTTTGAGTTTAAGATTTCATAATTATAGATAAAAATAAGTTCTCATATCATCTTAAGAATTTTTTGACACCAGAATTATATTTATGAAAATTCCAAAAAGCATCTTAATTCGACCGTCTAAGATTGCAACCTAATACAAACCACACCTTTTTATTTATAAAGTTTTATTATTTCATGCTTAACAAAAACCACATCGTCCAGAAGATTTCGTGATGCCCGTTTATGTCACTTGGTCGAGGAGGATACCTTTGAGGGGAGAGGCAGAGAGAGAGAGAGAGAGAGAGGAGGGGAGATGACGACCAAACCGAGAGAGGAATGTGGTGGCCGTGGTTCGTTACGGTACCCTTAAGACAGTGTCGAAGAGGGGGAGAGAGAATTTTACAAAGATAATGATAGGTCCGGCAAGGGTTTTAAATAGGTAAAACAGAGGGGTAGAAGTTGGAGAGAGAGGTTATCGAATGCTATTTTGGTGGCCAAAGTGAAAATTTGAGTACTCTTCATAAAAAGTTTGCATATTACATCGAGTTCCACTTCCAACTTATTTAAGTTTTTTTTGCTCCTATTTCACCCTAATTTGGAGGTCTAATTTTGAACGGCTCAAAATATTCCAATTTTTGAATATCCTAAAATAGAATCATCATCATCTAAGGTTTTATCCAATTAATTGGGGTGGGCTATACAAATCTTGACCCGTCATTATGTTCTATTAAGGCCAATACCCTCTGTGAGGCCATGAGTTTCCTATATCCATATCCTTTTGGGCATACCTCTTGTCCCTTTTTAAGCCATCCACTTGAATTACCTCTCACCTCCTAACATGTGTTGTATTAGATCTACGTCACACATGGGAAGGCTGCCTAAGTCTGCTTGCTCTCATCTTATAACCTATTGGTGTCACCAGCGTTTTAAAAATCGCCGAGTCGAACCGGACTCGCCCGGTTCGACTCGAAATTCACGAAAATGGACCGAATCGTTTTAAAAATCGGGAATCGTCCGGTTCTAGAGAGAACCGGACGATTCCGCACAGTGACTCGCCGATTCACTGTGCGGAATCGGCGAGTCCGTGAAGAGCACGGGTTGCACAGTGTTCTTCACGGGATTGGCTCAAATTTGTCATTTTTTGATCATTTTTTTTGTTTTTTTTGTCATGTGATCTGATTTGCAGGCTGTAAACAGCTTTATTCAGCTTTTTCAAGGATTAAATGGTGGAAAAATTGGTTTTTTTTTTATCACGAAAATTTCGGGGTTTAGGGTTTCCGCCTTTTCTGAAATTTCATGCCAAATAGGGCATGAATCTTTCAAAAATTA